>JAYMSW010005112.1:0-10342 GCA_036897725.1 Erodium texanum | reverse complement strand
CACCTGGATGCCTTCCTTTGATTACTTCCAGCGCTAGCACGCCGAAGCTATATACATCGCATTTCTCGGTCACTTTCATCGTCAAAGCAAGCTCTGCCAAACAAAACGAAAAGATTAGATAATGTACGTATATTCATAATTTATGTATATGCACAGAGATGAGAAGAGATTAAGAGAATTAATTACCTGGTGCAATGTACCCGTATGTGCCAGCAACTGCAGTCCAATTAGACGAGTCTAGCTTGAGAAGCTTGGCAGTGCCAAAGTCCGAAACACGAGCTTCGAATTCAGAATCGACCAAAATGTTGTTGCTTGTTATGTCCCGATGAACGATTGGAGGCACACAATCATGATGCAAGTAGGACAGAGCATGAGCCACGCCTTTGATAACATTGACCCTTTTACTCCAACCCAATTCTTTAGCTTCTTCTTCGCTGCTCAGGATCGTGGCTAAGCTTCCCCTTTCAAGGTACTCGAACACCAAAAGCGAGTGCCTTGTATTCGAGCAGAACCCAAAATACTTGACAATGTTTCGGTGCCTTACCTCTGTCAACGCCCTGATTTCATTCACAAACTCCTTTGGGTAAGTCTTTTGACTGTATGCCTGTGAGTGGAGCTTCTTCACAGCAACCACGTTACCTGATGGTAACTTCGCTTTGTAAACGCTACCACATCCTCCCGTTCCAATGCAATACGTATCATCAAAACTTTCGGTTGCTTTTATGATATCTGCATACAGTATCTTCCCATCAAATGATGAGATCGAGAACATTTCTTTGTCGGGGTCGCTTGGTTCTTCTTCTGGGCTTACCTTCCTTCGTTTCAAGACACAGAAGACTCCGAGTGAAGCAACTAAGAGCAGAAGTGCACCAAAAACAGAGAAAATGATAGGATACAAAACAAGGTGTGACTTTCTTGAACTGTTGTCTACAATGCAAGGCTGCAATGCACCAAAATTACCACACAACGCTTTGTTGCCTTGCAATGAAGCGTTCTGGAATGCTTCTGTGTTTGGAACCTGACCTTGGAGATCATTGTAGGATATATCAGCGTACCGCAAACCGTGCATTTCCTCAAAAGCAGAAGATGGAAGAGAACCAGCTAAGCTATTGTGAGAGATATTCAGCGTCTCCAAGCTCTGCAAATTGCTGACATCCGGAGGAATCTCCCCGGTGAGTGAATTACAACTCAAGTCTAAGATGGAGAGGTGATCTAGCTTCCACATCTGACGAGGAATCTCTTGGCTGAGCTGGTTGTGGCTCAAGTTCATATATGTCAATGGCACCAAGCCTCCAATGGTCTCCGGGATAGGCATGCTCAGTTTGTTTGCAGACAAGTCGAGCCTCAGGAGACGAGTGAGTGATGATAGCTCCTGAGGTATAGCACCGGAGAGTTTGTTCCCGTTCAGGAGAAGCTGCAACAAAGAAGCCAACTTGCCCAGTTCGCTTGGAATGGCCCCAACTATGTGATTGGAAGAAAGATTAAGCAACTCCAGTTGAGTCAAATCACCAATCTCAGGAGGGATAGTACCAGAAACATTGTTCCCTGCAATGTTGAACTTTGAAATGTTCTTGCACTTTGCCCAATTGGGTGAGATTTCACCAGAAAGATCGTTGTTGCTTATGTCCAGATACTTCAAGTGAGGGCAAACCCCGAAAGCTTGAGAGATATCACCGGTTAATCTGTTCCCGTCAAGGCGCAGCCTCACCAAGCTAGAGCAGTTGGTCAAGCTTTCAGGGATTGGACCTGTAAGGTTATTGTCATAAGCAATGAACCTTACAAGGGAATTACCTGGACAAACATCTCGGGGAAGGCTGCCGGAGAATTGGTTCTCGTCCAATGCTAATTCAGCCAAGTTCTTCATCCTTCCCACATCAGGAACTGGGCCAGAGAAGTGGTTGTCTCTGAGGTAGATAAGTTCCAGGTTGGTCAAGTTACTGAGGGAAGCTGGAACCGAGCCGTTGAGCTTGTTCCTGCTGAGCTCAAAATCAACCAGAGACTTCATGTTTCCAATCTCATCAGGGATGGGGCCGGTGAGCCGGTTGTTGTAGAGATGAAGCAAGGTAAGGTTTGTGAGGTTGCATATAGAAGGCGGGATTGACCCGGTGAGGTTGTTCGTCTGAAGACTCAGACTCATCAAATTAGTCAAGTTCCCAATCTCCGGAGGGATGGGACCTGTGAGCTGGTTTTCAAAAATGAACAACACAGTCAACTTTTTCAGGTTCCCAAACATGGAAGGAAGAGACCCCGGTGAGGTTATTCAAATCCATGTAGATTTCCTCCAGATTGGAGAGGTTCCCCATTTCCGGAGGAATAGAGCCAGAGAGTGAGTTCTGATAGAGGTACAGTCTGATGAGACTAGTCAAGTTGCCCAAAAAAGCAGGAATCGAACCGTTGAGATCGTTGGTGTAAAGGGCAAGCTCGTACATGGACTGCAGGTTTCCTAACTCTGAAGGGATGGAACCGGTGAGCTGGTTCTCAACAAGATGGAGGACCTCGAGGTCCTTGAGGTTCCCAATCTCTTTAGGGATAGGACCCCACAATTGGTTGATGGACAGGTCAAGATACTTGAGCTTTGAGACTCCACCGATCTCCGGTGGGATGGTGCCGGAGAGTTGATTCATGCTGAGGTCAATGTATGCAAGATTGGGGAAGGAACTGAAAGAGAGATCATGAAGCGTACCGTTTATACCGAAATTGGTTGTGTTGAGCCTGATGACACTACCATTAGAGTTGCAAGAAACACCAGACCAAGTGCAGGGACCGGAGCTTGATGAGTTGGTCCAGGAGGAAACCCGCGACTGGGTTCCGTTCTTGAAGGTTGATTTCCACCGGAGAAGAGCGTTTGCTTCTGTGACAGAGTCAGAAGAAACATAGATTGAAGAACAGAGCAGAACAGAGAGTGAGAAAGATAGTATAGTCTGCAGTGTCATGTGGAAACTATGTGTATTGCTCTGAATCATAGTTGCATAAGAAATGGTTTGAGGTTGTTACTGGATAAATACTGAGGAAGAGGCAATGTGTCGCCCGTTAATGGAGGAGACTTTGACCGGCAACAGTTTAGTCTTCATGGAGGCAGTGTGTGGTGCATTAATAGAAGAGATTTTGACAGTTTGGCCTCCCCGTCCGAAGTTGACTTTTGGAGGTATCTTGGGGCTAAAGTCAGTGACAATGAAGTTACTGGTGCTCTTTGAAAACCCCTGGGCGGGGAAAGCAGCATAGATCCAAAACTTGTAAGCATATGGACGATAGAGCAAAACCGTAAGTCAAGGGTACTGGAAAAGGATGGGTTCTGCAGTTAGAACCAATTTGTAAGTTCCAACCATTGCTTCTACACCAAATGAGGGGAGAAGAACTTGACTTGTGACACAAGTCAGCCAGTCTAGTTACCAAGTGATGCTATCTCTCCAACACATATAATATTGTGTACACAAACATTTAAATCAAGAAACTAAACTATATCGGTTAGCAGTGCAGTTGACAGAATATAAATAAATGGCATATTTACCTGTAAAAACCTTCCCACTCTCCGTTGTTATCTTCTTTCAAGCTTCAGCCTCAAGCTCACCAGCAAATGCTCTTCTCAAATGGAAAGTCGGCCTTCAAAACCATACCCAAGTGCACCTCCAAGAGTGTCAAACCTGACAAGAGAAACCAAACATAAGGAACAACTTCATATCATTATCTAAGATATCAAAGTCATTTTAAATTTACAAACCAGATCATTTACCAACACTTAAGTTGACTTTCTACTATTTAGAAACAACAAGGCCTTGAATTGATAAGTAAAATCTCAGTGTCTAACATGAAAATTAGAGCCTCTATCACAAATAAAAATGACTGGTAATATCTCCAAATGTGTAAAATAAAAAATTAACATGGAACTGAACTACAAGAAATACATTTTGCAAGTCTAAGAATTGTACTAATTACTTCACATGCAAATCACTAAATATACAAGAACACAAATAGGTATGTGAAATATCAACTCAAACATTAAAATTGAACAATACCCCCCATACTTAAATCAAAAACTATTTTTCAAGTACTAAGACAAAAGCAACAAATACCTAACTAAGACAAATCAAGCATCTAGTCTTATTACAATAGTGTTAGGGGAAAACAAGAAAAAAAACGGTAACAAACAAATAAAAGAAACTACTACACCATGACACTAACACAAACAGAAGCAAAAAAAAAAAAATAGAGATTTAATTGGATGAAACAGAAATATACATTATACACTAATTAAGTAAACACCAAAATTTGAAAACAAAACACTAAAACTTTCATAATTGCCCTCAGATTTGAAGAAATGGAAACAAAAAAGATTTAAAAACAACATTTAATCTCTGTTTTCTGAAGCTTACATTCAAAGTAGATACAAAAAAAAAAAAACAATGTAAAATTCTTAAAAATAGTCAACTCACTGAATGTGGCAACTTAAAATAGCCATTTTATGACTGCTTTCAATTATTGTATGCAATTGACAACCAAATTTTAATATACATGTGACAGCAATATTGCACTTACCCAATATTTGGACCCAATTCTCAAAAGGAAAAAAATATATCAGGGACAAAAAAGATGTAACTATGTAATAAGTTAAAGTAATGATAGTGAGAAGTGTACACCACGCAAAGCAGATTTGATAGAAAAAGAGGTACGAAACCATGAATAAAGTTGATAACCTCACAAAACAATATTCGCCAGTAATAACCGATTTGCAAAGCGCATTGTAAAGGCTATTTCGTTGGAACCTATTTGCAAGTTGCAACCAGTACACCCAAAGGAGAGGAGAGGAAGAACTTGAGTTGTTGCACAAATTAGTCAGTCTAGTTTGTTAGTGATACATGTAAGACATGATTTCAACGTTGCATAAATTATCCCCACTAGTGATCAGAAAACCCAATATCAATCTTAGCAATTCCAGACTGCCTAACTTGAAACTTCACTACAATCCTTATGCTCATCAGCGCGCATTGCATAGAAATTCATACATGTAAGCCATGATTGCAACAAAATACTAATCAGAAAACCTAAAATCAATTAAGCAATTCCAAACTGACTAACTTCATTACAATCCTTATGTTCATCAGCGTGCATTGCATATAAATTATAAGATTCATCCACCAAATTCTCCTTCCTAACAGAACCTTGATCATGCTATAAGAACCAATCGTGAAGAGAATTCAAAGAAGAGCTACCTCATTCCAGAGCAACTCCTCTTCCAACAGGTGAGGCCCTTGAGAAACGAACAAGCTCCTCATCGTCTCCAAATCCTTCATTCCTTTCACAGCTAATCCGAGCATCATACACGATACGGAGAAATGAAGACAAAAACAGGAAGTACCTACAAATACAATCCCGAAACCCAAGTCACATGCAATTTGTAAAATAAACGATAAAATCAAGCATCAAGATCAGATACTTACAGACATTGGAGATGAAGAATAGTGAAACCAAATCCGGGTCGCGAAGGAAGTTCCGGCGGCACTTCCGATCAATTTGTTCGACGGAAAAAAGACTAGAAACATCTACTCCACCTAACTAAGACCTTTTCATTTTCTTGGGAAGAAAAAGACCTTTTCATTTAATTTCACCCGGTTTTTAAATTATCATTTTAAATCTCTTAATTTTTATTTATTTTCTTTTTACCTCTCTTAACTTTTATTTGTTTTCTAACTTTTATGTTTATTTTATAGGTTTAGGGTTAAGGGTGAGAGGATTTAACCTAAGAAGGTTAGGATTAGAATTCAATTTAAAGATTTAAATTCGAATATAATTTGAACATTTCATAAAAATAAATAGTAATAAACTAACTGATTTTATAATTAAATTTGTAACGTTAAAAATATGTGAAAGTTTAAGTAGTTAAAAAAGTAAATTCAAAATTAGATATAGTGAACTGAAATCATTATATAATTAAGATATAATGGGATATAATTTACCCAAAAAAAAAAGAATCAGTCTCTGTAATAAGTCCATCTTCAAGTGAGGCTGCGAGACGTTAGGACACGGTGTTGCTTTCCATTTTTTATTTTCAGTCAAAAGATCAAACTAAATTTTATTTTAAAAGAGATACTCAAACTTAAATTCAGTTGGACTCGGTTCATTTAGTTCTCTTTACAAGTTTTGAAAGACTGGAATAAAGCTCAACATTTTTATTAAACGATAAACCACAAACTCAATTATAATAAACGAAACTAAATATTTTACCAACTCAGCTCGATGTACTCGCTAAAAAGACTCGACTTGCTGTTCGCACCTCTGAAGTCAACCATTGTTAATATTATTTCAATATGTAATGTTAGCAAACTATTTTTCCTAATAACCCAATCTTATTAAGGAAACCAAAAGGGCAAAAAACAGTGCAAGAACAAATAAATCTTGAGACTTGCGGCCTAAATTCAAGCCAACTAAAAAAACCGCGTGCATGTCAAGCAAGTTTTAAATTGTGATTAACATAATTTAAACACACTAATCATCACATTTCCTCACAAGAGTCAACGGCTATATAATAAACCTTTCCCTCCTTGTGAGTAGTCCAGAATACTTCATCAGCATTCAAGATAAACACTGAATAAACAGACATTTATGGACATACACAACCCAATTAGCATATAATCCATAATCATATGATACTGTAAACAGGTTAAATCCTAAAACATAAAATCCCCAAAACCCACAATGCAAGATCAAAGATCAAACAATCCGATAAACATAAATCCCTGGTACTAATCAAACAAACCAAGACAGAAACAAGACAGACCCGTGTTAGAACTCTTAACTACTCAAACCAGTGCAATGCTGCTTTCCCCGCCCGGAGGCTTGCGGGCTCCACGCAGGTTGTCCCGAGACTCAGCCTTCCCGTCAGCAAAGATGTTGCTTCCACTTATTTCTCGAAGTTTTGCAGAGCTCAACGGCTTCTCAGCTGATGATGTTGCGGTGTCGCCCTTGAAAATGTCGTTTCCTGAGAGATGAGCGAATTTCTGGTTGTAAATCTTCTTCGCTGTCTTTGTCACTGGTTCCTCTGTCGACGTGATGCTGCTCTGTCCTCCAGCGGGCTGGAATTTGCAATCAATTTATAAGGAGCATCAAAATGCGTGTCACTGTAAAGATAATTGAACGAATCTTGGGATAATTGCAAAATCTGACTTGTAGTACTTTTGCAATTGTTACCTTGCACAATTTTTGTTTGCTCCATGAATGACACCTCAAATGAAAAGTCAAAAATACCCTTCAAATAATAAAATTTAATACTTACAACAATCTAAAAATAAATTTATTTTTTATTTTGAAATGCAGGGATTTTTTTGTACTTTCTAGAAGATATTTGATATTTATTTATTTTTAAATCAAGGGCAAAAGCGGTATTTTCAAAAAATTGGGGGAGTCACATAACCAAATCTACCCCTTTCCGTTAAACATAACTGACGGTGCAAAAAAAAACATTGTTCACAATACCAACTTGCAAAAAATGTAAACCACTATCCTATGCATGTTCACTTGACTGATGCATAAACCAATACTACTTCGCCTATTAACAAATGAAGTGAAGATAGAACTAGAAAGATTAGTAATTAAGCTGCATGTATGGAAACTTAGATGAAGCGTGAGGAATTTGTTTATTTCTCTAAACACTTGTTTTTCATTTTGCAGATTTACTATGGGATTATGTGTCTGCCATTTACCAATAAGGTCACGTGCTTGAGGGCAATTCATAAAGGTAATTATGTGCAGTTTATTCTAAACAAAAATAAATCATGTGTGAGTAAAAGAGAGCAGCAAAATCACTCACATGAGAAACTTTGACGGATGTGTGCACACTACGTGGAGCAGGCTCTCCCATGTCAAAGTTTTCCTTCAATGCAAGTGCTCGAGCAGCTGTGGGCCGGGGCAAGATTTCAGGAGGAGGAGCAAAGATGTCATGTCCACTAAGCTCCTTACACTTGGCATCAGAGAGCTGCTTCTTCAAATTAGCATCCGAGTCAGACTCAAGCGTCCCACTCAGTTCACGCTGTTTTGCCACCTCGGCTACAGTAGTAGGCTTTTTAGCAGAAACACTCTCATCCTCGCCAAATGAGATGTGACTTATCCCAGCAACTGCTTGCTGCTCATAAGAAAGAACTAAACATAAGATACTAAGCAAATGGGTATGTCAAGGTTTAAACTTGGGATCTTGCTTATGTAGAAGCAAGGTCTTTGTCACTTGACTTTCTAAATAAACAATAATATGAATGTAGATAATAATAAGCAATGATAAAAATTCGAAATTCCAATGCTGTTACGTGTATAAAATACGTGCCTGGTACATTCGTGTTCCTGTTTTGCTATTTGGAGTGGCATTGACAGGTTCTGATTCATCGTTTTCGCCATTGGCAGCAAAAATGCCGCTACCGGTTATCTCCTTCAGTTTGTACCCTGAGCAAGGTTTCCTGAAGAAAAAAAAATGAAATGTTAGACGCAAGTTAAATACATATGCAGCTTCCAAGAAGATCCAAACCAAATAGAAGATGAAGATATGTGCAGAACCTAGGCATATGACCATAGAGATGTTCCACAATACACAACAACAAAGCAATTACATAACTGAGACAACCATATATATATGCATCTACTCGAACACAATGCTATTAACTATTAAGATTGGCAAAAGCATCAGAAGATAGAACAAAAATAGCACCCTGCATCATCCATTAAATTTATGCAGGCAAGAAAGTTATATTAATGTGAAGATGTAAGTTTTATTAATCAAAAGAAACAATGAGTTATAAAAAAAATTATGATCTTCATGACTATGTTAGTGCTTAAGAGTGAGGACAATGTTCCACTCCGATGATGCTAAGACTCGGGGCACAACTCAAAAACTAGAAGAAAAAAAAACAACAAACGGATATATCATATCTAAGATAGAACTGAGATCCAATCTTCAGAGACCAACTGCTCACCCATTCAATTAAATTCTACATATAACCAACACTCATTAAGGACACTTTGTAAAAGATTGATTTTTTTTCACATTTCTAAGTAACTGAAGGCGATCGGATCAACATGGGAAAAAAAATTAAAATTAGCATAAAATCAACATTAGATCAAAATGAGAAAGAAAAAAAAACAGAAATTAAGCAGCAGCTCCATTTCACTGTCATCATTAGCCAAAAATGTTTACAAAAATACACAGAGAAACAAAAATCCCCAAATTAGCAGAGGAAGCATTAGATCTTACCTCTTGTTCAAGCTCTCCACTTCCTCATCCGTGACCTGACCACCAAACACAACCTTGCTGATCCCATCCGACGGCTACCCATTACCCCAAAACACATACCCATCAGCCATTTTAGACAACTTCAGCTCAAATTTTCAATTTTCAAAATTCAAAAAAAAAAAATTAATATAATTACCTGATGAGATCGAGCACCGGAGCGGTGAGCGGAGGCGGTGGCGGGAGATTCGGGAGGAGGAGTCTCCGACCAAGTGAGCAGATCTGCCGTCGACGTGTGCGGCTTCCTCACCGGAGTGCTCCTCTCCATTGCTCTCTCTTTCCCTTTCGGTTCAGCAAGAACAACCCAAATAGTTGCTAAAATTAGAAAGCAAAAAAGGAGGTTTCAGCTGGGTTGTCTCTCTCGGCGACGAAGCTGCTTCTTCCCAAATGAAGAAACCGGATTGTGCTCTAATGTGTGGGTTCTTCTGTAGAACTGAAGACTTGCAGAAAGAGGGAGACCGCGAGAGAGTATCGGAGTGAAATGACGTTCCTGACCTTGCGATCTCGAAGCTTCTTCGCTTTGGGAGAGAGAGAGATCAGGTGGAGTAGCTAGCTCTGCTACTTTTTTAATACATAAAAGGGAGTGAAGAAAAATAAATATTTAAATTTTAAAAACGATATGAAGACTGGGTTTTAATCTGGTACATGTGCAAGCGTGTACTTCCACATGTGTGGATCAATAGCCTATTATCGCATACGGAATTACCTTCTTGCCCCTTCTCATTTTATTTACCAATACTCTTTATTTTATTTTCAAACTTATCTAGTTTTGGTATCATCTAACAATCAAATCGGACCAAAACAATATATTAAGACGTACACATGAGATAACTCAAGACAAATAACAACAAATAAAAATTTTATTATATCCATCAAGACTCAATCCCAAGTGGTTAAAAGAAATAACTCCCTTGACCATTGGAATGAATAAATCGAACTTAGAATTTTTTATAAAACAGAAATACTTACTTGATCATAGATTATTATGTGAAAATCAAGTTTTAATCTTTTTAACAGAAAACCTCTCTCACAGAAACACGGAAACCTCAGAAACCCAAGAACGCTACCGGAGGGAGA
>JAYMSW010005111.1:0-10344 GCA_036897725.1 Erodium texanum | reverse complement strand
AGCCCTCGGGCATGCTCACACCTCCCCTGCAGGGCTGCGCAGCCGCCGTGCCCTTCCGGTGGGAGGAAGAGCCGGGCAAGCCAAGGCCCTGCACTGCCCTGGTCATCCCCACTGCGCAGCTGGAGCTGCCGCCGAGGCTGCTGCCCTCACCCGCCCCCGTACTTGTCACCAAGAAGAGGCCTAAAGCTTCTTCCTTTAGAATGAGCAGCACAAGTAGAAGGAAGGATCATAGGAGTAGTAGCTGTGGATCTCTGTCTTTCAGCCCTAGCCATAGCCCTGACAGACAACTCCATCTTGTACTCAGCAGCAAGAGATGGAAGTGGCAGAGACAGAGCAAAGAGAAAGGGCCATCTAACTGGTTCTTTGGGGGTTGGAGGAAATTAGAGATCAAGGGCAAGGCCAGATCAGCTGGAGATAGCTTTGTGTTTCCTTCTGATTCACTCCACAGAGACTGTGATGATGATGATGATGAACACAAACATGAGCAAGAATGGAGTAGAAGTAGCCTCTGGGAGAAGATGCTGACAAAGATCACCAGGACTGGCAGCTTTGCCTTTCTCTCTCCATCCCAATCCAAGTCTGAATTTTGGGTATGTTCTCATATCAAACATAATCATAAACTTGTTTGTGTTTGATGGGTAATAGAGCACTGTCACTATTAGTAAACAAATGCTATGGTTCTAAGTTAGTGGTTTAATGGCAAGACATACAACTGAACTTGTTCTTTTTTTAACAGGCGACCATTTATGGAGGGCTGAAACAGGTGATGCCATGGAAGGGAAAGAAAACTGGGTTTGTCAATTGACTTGCATTCCTATTCCTATTCCTATGATATGTAGATGTGTGATGTTGAATTAGCCATCTCCTTAGATATTTTGTATGAATGTGAAAGAGACATGATAAATGTTATCTCCACTTGTAACCCTAGTGCCTCTTATGCTCCACATTTAGTGAATACCACTATTTGCAGCTTGGTAATCGTATGTGAGAAAGGTGTCCTCAATCATGTAACTCATCTAGGTCACACTAACACTAGATGCATCCCACTGGTACAAAATATTTCATTTGATGGACAGACACCATAGAGTTGTGAATGAAGAAAGCTATGGATTCAAATGCACAAACAATGGTAAGGTTAGTTGGGTAGATCTGATATGCATGTGAAAGAGGAAAACAAAAAAAAATCTGATTATCAGTTGGTTGATGACATTTTCAGATGTCTGAATTGACGAATACAAGTTAATCAGACATGATCCTTTTATAATAAAATTGTGAATACAAACAAGGGATAGACGTCATAGTTAGCATCATCTATCATGGATAGAATGTTTGTATAACTCACGGATAAAAATGCTAACAAGGGATAGATGGTTACAATTAACATGACATTTGAATAATCACAAAATATATCGGAAAGCCATGATGTTCTATTTCAATACGAAACACTGTACATATTATGGTCTTGAGCTCATTTCTATTCTAGATATACATCAGCCTTACATAGTTCTTTGAATATCAAAAAGATAATCTTTGCTGCTCCCCTAGGCTTATTTCGGACTTGAGAGATCATTATGTACTTTATTCAAACATCAAATGAGCATGATTCAGTTTAATTAATCTTTTGTTTATGGTACATGAGCCTGGAAGGCAGTCCAAGCTACTTATGATCACCTAGGCTTATTTCGGTCTACTAAAATACTTGAACAAAATTGTACCTACAATTCAAGGGATTAGGGTGAGCTTGCATACATCTATTTAATTGAACAGTAGAAATAAACCACAGAAGCTCAGTGACAAGTAGCACACTGGTTATGCAAGCAATTGCCGTCTTCATATGAAAGAAAACATACAAATTCTACTGCGCTCCTATCTGTTAACTGAAAACACATGAAACGTTATTCGCTTGCACAAAAATGCTGTTCAAATGTGACATTTTTGCTGTCCATAAGTGACAAGGAAGCTAAAGGCCTTATTAAGTGAGAAGAAACACACAAAAAACCATTGTTTTTTTTTCCTGGGCCAAACTGTCACTTTTTCTCATCAAATCATATCAGCCATGCTTTTTACCAGTCACGCCTGCAACCACCTACAAATGCAATGACCCAAAAATTAATTACTTCATCAAGTCAGCAGGATTAAATGCTTGAAAATGTAGTAATCAAAAATAAATAAATCAAGATCACTTAGTCCTTCTAAGAAGATCTAACCTACCTATCAAGACTAGCCATTCTCTCTCTCTCCAAGTGGACTATACAATTTAGCTTATAAAAAGTAACCTAGAGGGACCAGTTTCCCAAATAAGACTAACCATAGTTGCTATGGAAATTGAGTTCATAACAAACACAGACAGCATGTTTCATATAAGATCTGTTGTCCAAGCATAGGTTGGACTGTGATAGTGAGGAGCTACAAGCTCATATCTTCTGAAAACAAGCTACTCTAGTTCACCAGTATAGTAGTTCATAAGCAAAAGTCAACAGCATGAACAAACCATAAAGAAAAATACAACTATGAAAGAGCTGATGATAAAGCATCAGGCAAATGTTACTCACATTACTTAAAGGGGTTGGAGGAACTGGCCCGGATGTGGCAAAAGAGTCAAGCATGGGCCTCACCACAGCTGGAAGGAAGAGTCCTGATGGTTCCAGAACACAAGAAGAGTTATGATCTCATAGGCATCCATTTCTTCGGCAAAATAATATTATTTTTTTTACGTAAATTGATCTTAGAAACCCTTGTAGAGCATTTCAAAACAGAACCTGACCTGTTCAGTAGTATCATACTTAATTTGCCTATAGCATACTGTATATAGAAGTTTGCAGAGGTGAGGTTAAAACAATAACCACAATTTTCAAGAGTGAGTACACTTAAATATAATGCACTATCAATAATTAAGCTTTACAGAACCTCCCAAAATTTTCAACAATCCGTCTGTTAGGTGTTCACATGCGAGTCTTGATCCCACATGGGTAAACATGGGGTTGAAAAGGGATGATATACAGCTTTGACTCGTAACCTACTAGATTAGTCTTGTGAGTCACAGTGGTGTCCAATGATGTGCCAAAACTTATCTCACTTGGAAAAAGAACTTCCAGTTTATGCTAAATTTGCCTGACCAAATGGACACTAGTTCTACTAATTGCTATTCGATTTTATTGCTGATCCTACAATGCAGGGGAGCTGCAACTCATAAGTCATTCATCAACTTCAGAATTTTACATCTTGCAACTCTCTTTCCCATATAAACTCATTTTAGCAATCACTAATACAAAATTTTGATCATAAAAACAAAAAGATCAACTCCAGTGGAAATTAACCAATACCCATTTGCTATAGGTGACATATCTCCAGGAATTATTTATCATCGAGCAACATGCCCGTGAACAATGGATCAGCTAAACCAATGCATAAATTACACAATCTATAGAAATGAAAATGAATTTGAGCCAATACACTTTAAATTTTCAATCAAGAACACTAAAGCAATCAAATTAGTCGTAAATGTCCACTCCAAAACAACTACCAATTCCATAAGGACTCACAATTCTGCCTTCAGACATCAAATCAGCTAATCCTAGATTTAAAGTTCGGGTTTGAGAGAGAAATGCAGGTTCGCCATGCGATACAAGATGAGATGACAAAAGGGGTCTTGGAATGTACCGAAACCGCCGATAAGACAGGAGGCTGCTACGACTGGTTCTTGCGCCACAAACATCCTTAGCCTCTGCATCACTCCCATTTCTCTGTGGTATCTGAGATCTGCAAATTTCTGTTGGGTTCTAGGTTTTGCCTTCTACGTGCGTCTGTGCTTTTGAGGGATTGGATCTGGCCTGTTACGGGTCGGGTTATCTCAGTAGGACCCGACCCATTTACTTGCTTACAAAAGATTAGTATTTATTCATTAGTAGTCAAATAAACTAGTCAAATTCTTTTTTTTTTCTTTTTGAAGAAAAAGACGATTTTATTAGATGGGAAAGACTGTCGCAACAGAAAAGAACTATTTATAGTAGAAAACGAATTCCGATCAAGATAGGTCATGTTAGACTAGGGTTCACGTTGTCAAGGAGCTTACATTCGAAGCAAGGCCAACAAAATATATATGACCTACGCAAGGGTACCAATAAGCATCAACAAAAGGAAACCATACGTAAGAAAAGAAGTCTAATAGTACAATAACTATGTACCAATAGCGCAATAATTGCGCACCTAAATCAGATTAAACTAACACCTTATTGACGACCACGCCCTCACGCTTCGCTGCCCCACGCGCCTCTGAACCAACGTTCACGCTCATCTTCCTCGGATCCAAACGGAGAAACATATCTGATTAGAAGCAACCACCCGCGAAGAGAAGTTCGACGACGACAGATCACTGACAAAGAGAAATAACTAGACACGCATGTCGTCTCTGCCGCGGGAGACGGAAAAAAAAAAACTGAGAAAAAGAAGACTGAAAGAAGAATGAGGCGAGTAGGATTTTTTAAGAGTGGTTAACTACTAATGAATTTTTTTATTTAAACTAGTCAAATTCTAATACCATACAAAACTCTCATTTATCCATTTATGTAAAAATTTACATTGGCTAGTGAAAATTTTAAGGTGCTTATCAAATAATATGCAGGTCTACATATTTTTTATATGAAACTATAAATTATATCCAATATATGTCTTTATTTTAAAGTATTATTGTAATATCATAAAATCTCAACATTAGTTAGGTGAAGGTGGTAAAGAACTGAGTTATTAGTTATATATGTGAGTTCGTGAATTCAAACTTATCACCTACAAATTAGACTACAAGTAAATTAAGAGTTGATAAAAAAAAAAAAACATATTTTTCCTTGAATCAACTCATTCCTACAGCAAGCAGCCTGCAACATTTTCTATAGGAAACCCACCATTTAACAACACCCAAAAATTCCAAACCAAGCAATTTGTGAAACAAATTAGAAAGAGAGAAACAATAACACTACCATAAAAGCCTCCATGCAAAGCTTCAGCATTTACTCACCAGAAATATCATGAAGAAAGAACACTTGGTGCCCAGTTGATGGGATGTTCCTATCTGGAACATGTTGACTCAATATATACATAATCCACAATTTACATAACAGACTTCCATAATTCCAACAAATAAAAAAACATAATTAACTTCACCTAAACTCATTCTAACTTTAACTACAATGTATCATTACCAGGAGCAAACCAGCACCAACAAGATTCAAAACCTGACCAAGTCAATCTTTAGGACAAAAGCTAAAAAGGCAAGAGCCATCCCACTGTCCATCCCAGGAGCAACCCAGCACCAACAAGACCCAATCCCACTGCTAATGCCACCAAATAATTTCCAATGTTGCTCTGTCTTGGCACATTCCGCTTCCCTCGCTTACCCTTCTGCCAGCTCTTCCTTACTTTCTTCCCTCTTGTACTTGAGGGCATCCATGGAAGTAAAGGGCCTACTGGAAAGAGACTGGAGATGGGCTGGTTGTTATTTTTTATCTGCAAGTAGAGGCTCTCTAACTGCAACATTTGGAACCATTGCTTGTATGCAAAAAGTTGTGAGGCTTGTCTGAAGAAAAGTTTCACAACATCCTCCTTCTCAGCATATGCTCTCTCAGCAGCTTTCTCCGCTTCCCTTGCCCGCGTCTGTGAATGTCTAAGCGCTTCCAACAGCTCAGCCTTGCTAGGATCACTCTCAGGAAGCTGTGTTTCTGCTGTGCTGTTTTGTGTAGGAATAGAACTGTTTCTTGGATTGGAACTCCTGATAAAACTCAAAGACAGTTAGAAACCCGATGAGAAATTTGATACATATCTTATTTGCAATGAGTGAATCAAGCAATAGACATACATATCTTCCTTGCAATGAGTGAATCAAGCAATAGACAAAACAAGTACCCGAATGTTTTGGCAGGCTCATGCTCTTGAAATGAATTCCACTGTGCTCTTCCAGAAGTATTATCAAAGAGGGCACCATTTTTAACCTTCCAATCTGAAGATGATGCCACGACTTCATCTCTGTTCAAACCCTGAAGACCATATTCAGAATATGGGTTTCTCCTAAGACTCATCTTCTGAGGTGGAGGAAGATCACAATTCTCAATGTGGTCAAGCGACTTCTGTGCAACAAAAGAAGCCAAATCATTCTTATCTGTCACGCGCCACCACGGGTCATTCTTCTCCTGAATCCAAGGAGATTCTGGATCAAACCCAACCTCACTATCTTTTTTTGAGTCCGAGAAACCAAGAGAACTCATCTCAAGTTTTTCGTAGCTATCCCCTACAAGTATGGATTCAAGTTCTTTATCTTCTCTTACATCCACATTTGTGATCTCCTTTTTCTGTACATCATACTTACTAAATTTAGAAGCTGAATCTACAATGCCAGCTCTCAACATTTCTACCTCGGCCTCCAAAGCATTCAACTGTTCATGTGTCAAACCCTTCTGGTACCCATAAGTAGGTTGCTGCTGAAGCCACCATCTTGAGTCTGGAGATAGATCAGGATATGAAGGGGTCCTGTTTAGAGGCTTGAAACCTGCAACGGGGGGATTGGGCCTGCCTGCTTCTGTAGGGGGCTCAGGGTTGCTTTTAGAAGATGACGATTGGCAGCAAGCTAACTTGGGAGCCCTTTTGGCATCCTCTTGCACAAAGCAACGGTTAGCTGCCCTCTGCCATAAAGCCCTTGCTTCTGCAGCAGCCATCAATCTACCATTCTCTGATACATTCAAAATAGAATTGTTTAGATGTTGAAAGACCAAGGGCATTCAATTAACACAAGTATGAATCAATCTAAATTTGAAACTATGAACGAAACATATGCTTAGACATCATACCAACAAATAGATGATTGGTTCATACTGTGAAGCGTTAAAGGTATAGATAGTTGAAGGAGAAAAAAGGGTTTGAAAACAGGAGTGCCATTAAACCACTCAACTATTAGAAAAACAGGATCTCTCTCATAAAACAAGGGACCACTATATAAGATAATCCTTCACATAAGAAGACTTGTTAATGCAGAAACTTACAAAGGGGATAACCTAACATATATCATCTTTTGTTTTTTCTAAAAAAAAAAACATTTAGGTTCAATGATTGATGAGTACATCCAAAGAAACGACTTTCGACGACCCTTAAAGAGTTGAGTTACTTGAACTAAACTCAGAATTATTATGCAAACATACTTGGATTTCAATGTATCAAACAACACCTTACAAATCTAGCAAGAAAGGGAGACAAACTTCTTCAGGACATGCCAAGCAAAAAAAAAAAAAACTGGAAACAAATACAAAAAATTACTGATTAATCATACTGAAATTCAAATGAGAATACAGAATCTAAATCGAGGTATCAAATCGGCAAAGAGCTTAATCACCATATGCTCTCAACCAAACATTAGACTAAAACACCATATACAGAACAAAAAAAAACATAAATAAAGTCAAGATGACCAAAATACAGCAATTTTAGCCATAAGAACAAAAAACCCAAATGAAATATCTGTTATTAACAAAGAAGACCCAGATCAAACAAAGAATAGAGAATCGAAAATCAGACAAGAACGAAAACTATAAGCACCCATCAGGGGAATTACAGTAAGGAGCTGACATAAAGCAAAAAAGAAGAAGCACAATAGTCTAAAATAATCCAAACCCAACAGAAGAATCAAGCATGGAAGAAGGTACGAGAGGTTGATTAGCACAGAGGATAAAAGAAAGTAGAGATAGAGAAGAGGCTGACCGAAGAGAGAAGGAAAAAGGAAGTGTTGGAGACGGAGATATAATCTGGGGACGAGGATGAATCAGAGTATATGTATGTATATAGCTCGTTTTCGAATCTACAGAGAAGAGAAGAAATCGAGAGAGACTATGGGCGGGCGTTTGGTAGTATATCTCTTGGTTTCAGTTTATCATTCTTTGCTGTCGGTTTGTACACTTCTCTACTCAATCCCTTCTTTTTTTCTTATCCCCGCATTAATAATACCATTTAAAGCTTGACTCGTGCGGTAAAAGTTAATAAATGGAATATTATTCAACGTCTTACACCACTTTATTTTTAACTCCGTAAGCTATTTACCCGTTTTTTAACGTCTAACATGATATTTATTAACTCTTATAATAATGTTTATAAAATTATTTCAAAATTGTGTTTCATTTCAACTTCAAAACTTATAATAAGCCTTTATCCTTTATATTTTTATAGTAAATTTATTAATAAAAAAATCATTTTATCCAATTAGAACTCTTGTATCAGTGGAACATTATTAAAACTAGACACGCGATTTGATTACAAAACACTAAGTTTGATGTTGCAAAACAAAATATTTTTTTTTTTGTGAAATGGTATTTGATTAGAATTACTCTCTCTTGAGTACTGTTCATTATTAATGATCCTGCTTCAAACGTTACTTTTTTTGACATAAAATTTAGTTGTTTTGAGTTTCTGAAGACCGTAAAATACAATTTTTTGAGGTTTTTTATGCTTAATTTTCCTTTGTAATAAATTTTGAAGGACTGAATAGTTTAAAGCTTTGAGATTTTCAAGTATTGGAAAGCTTTATCTGTAAATAATTGAGTACTTCAATTGTAAGTTCTTTCACAACAACAAAAAAAAAAATCAAAACTTAAATCCCTTCATGACTGCTTAAAACTTGTGTTCTAAAAAGTAAACAATATCCATAAACCAAATGATTAGCAGTAATAATAAGAAAGAAAATGAGCATTATTGTGAGATCGACATAAAAAAAAAAAAAAGACCACAAAACCTTAAATTAATGGTTGACTAGTGTTAATAGGTGGTTTGAGACATGTTAAAAGAAGTCATTAATCCTGTTTCATGAGGCAGTACAATCTGTCTTCCCTCGCCCAAATACGTATTAATGGTTTGTTTCCCTCGGTGTGCAATGTGTTAAGGAAAGCTGTTCAAGTAAGATTTTAATCTACTTATTTTCATGTATGATGATTTCGCAATATTATATATTTTGTATTTATTATAGTAGCCGTGACCTTCAATCTAATTATAGTGAATTATACTTTCCCCTGACTTTTAAGTAATTATCTATGATAACTCAAAAAATAATTATTATTATCTATGAAAAATGTCTTCAACGGTAACGAATGTAAAAAGTAATAATTTTTTTGAAAGAGAATCATTTTATTACTTATTGGTGTTGTTAGATATTATAGATATAAAGTCGAAATGGACGAATCCTCCTTCCTGTTGGGCCTACAAAACTGCAGAGCAACAACAACCTAAAACATAACTAAAAATAAGGGCAACAAAAACCTAAAACATACCTAAACATGACAATGCTTCATTTACTTGTCCTATAGATTCCACTACAAACTCTTCTATTCTGAACTGGAGGTCGGGCTTGCATTCTTCAAAAAAAATAGTGTCTGGGCTGATGATTGTTAGACTTTAGCTCGGGTGACTTGTATCAGGGGACCTTTGAGAGAGCCCATCTCTCGATAGAATTGTTATGCCTAGGGGTTCCCTAGCCCTTGGCAATCCATCGATATGGGCGCCTTTATGCTCGATCAGACTCTCGTGATTGGTTCACCACTATGTCATCATTACTGCCTCCGGATTTGGTCAATCTTGGGCCTTCCTCCCCGTCTCCTACAACCTTCCTTTTCTTCGGATCGGCCTGATATGGCCCTTGTGTATTGGCTCGATGATTTGGCATGTTTACCTCTATGAGCACATCTCAGTTATAGACCATGGGGCATCTCGTGTCCACTCCTCCTCTCCCCTTGGCCATGGTCTGACCTTGTCTAGCCGGTGTACTCGTCATCATTTCCTCGACATTAACGTCTTCATTTTCAAACTCCTCCTGGAGCCAATTAGCTCCCTCTAGAAATTTGTGAGCTCCCAGAGTTACCCTCATTCACACTCCGTAAGGTCTGTCAATTGCATCATGAGTTATATTACTGGCTAAGGAGCAAGCCATCTCTGTGTGGCCCATCACCCAACAGACAAAGCAGAATGTTGGAACTCTTTCATACTTAAAGGTCACCCATGCAACGTCTCCTGATGATTTCTTAACTTTCATTCGGCATTCCAAGGGCGTCGATTTGCAGAGTTACTCTGATCCTCATATAGTCTCTCCGGAATCCCCGGAAGTTCTGAGGGTCTGAGTATATGAATGTGCCAATGGAGTTCCCTATCGCTTTTGATGTTTCATCTGTTATCAGTCCTACACAGACATGTACTTGCACCCAAATGTCGAGTCTAGTGAACACTATCTCTCTCGGCATTATGCATGCTTATCTCTACTCTTTCAATGAGCAGTTGTCTTCTGTTCATCGCCCACGGGCTCCCGTCAATGATCCTCTTCATATCCGA
>JAYMSW010005110.1:0-10344 GCA_036897725.1 Erodium texanum | reverse complement strand
GTTGGCGTAGAAACGAGTACAGTAAGAGAAGACTATCTCCGTCAACAACGAATCCACGCAGCTCTCCGATACTTCTCTCCCCATTCTCTCGATCCTCTAACGTATTCGCAATCAATTACCAGTTTTAGCTTTGCATCTACTGAGATTCATGTAGAAACATATATACATCAATTTGTTAGTAAAGACTTCATTTTTGTCTCTTCAGCTTGAAATTTTGTTTTTGTTTTTTTAGCTGAAATAAAACTTAAATGTCACATATATTTTCACTTTACTATAAATTACCATTATTTATTTATTTTATTTTATTTTAATAACTTGTATATTATGAAGAAAAAAAATCTCACTTATTTTTTTTATTTTACTTATTACAACTAATATTTCTTTTCATTCTAATATACTGTTCTTGTTTCAAAATAAATGTTTTTACTCTTTTGAAGAAAATAAAATATGTACATATTACCGATAATATTTTTGAAGAAATAAACTATAAGATGATTATCAACAAGCTGTGAAGAATTTCATCAAAAATCTAAGCATGTTATGCATCACATTTGCTAAACTCTTAGGACATGTTGGCATATTTTCAAGCTTTGAAAACAAAGGATAAACAATAAAAGCTTCAATTTCAGGGTTCAGAATGGACCAAATCCAAGTGCAATTAGTACATGTTAAGCCAACTTAATCAAAATTACAAGCAAAACCCAATACAGTTAAATCACACAGCTCCTCCAAAAGCCATCAAACAAGAGGAGAGACCACACATGACCTGGAAACTACATCACTCTACAGTACAAAGAGCCTTCTAATTATGAATCATTCTATACAAATTAGTAACAGCACCAGAACAAGTAGGAAAAAAAAACATAAGAGGTTTCTGGAAATGCTGTGTAGCACATGATGGTGAAAGACTTTTGTATTCACAAGAGCTCCTTGTCGTAAAAAGCAAGAAGCTGTTTCACGTGATTATGCCAAGCAGCAACGTTTTGCCCGTCCACTTTAACCCAGTCCACAACAGTTGATGCCGGTTGCTCCCACCATTCCTCAAGCTGCAACAAAATTTCGATACCAATATTCAGAAACGGTGCTTCAGAAAGATGCCAATAAATAGGAATAAAGTTAAAAGTTACTCACCAATCCTTTAACATATTTGCAATCTTCCATACACTTCTGAGCATTCAAGATTGCCATCTTGAGCTCAGGCAACCATTTCTCCATCACAGTCTTCTCCTGCTCAGCGGCCAGTTTCAGACAATAACTTGTGGTCCTGCAAGACACCACAAGTTATGAAATATTCTCCTAAAATTTGGCAAATGTTGGAGAGGTGGATGATGAACACTGCAGCACTGAACACAAGAAATGTTGTGCCTCTTACCTCTCATATTCTTGTTGAACTCGATAAGCATGGTTTAGCAATGAATGGCCACTTTCAACAAGATCCTGCCGGACGTGGACTAAATTGATTGATTTTGCCAGCTCCTCCAACACACAAGCCTCAGAACCACGAAGTTTCAAACAAAATTCCAGTGACTCTAAAACTGAAGCCAAACCAGCATCTGAACCCTCCAAACCTTGTTATACAAATAGAGTAATTTAGGCCGTGTAATGAATGTTTTAAGAATCATGCATGAGTTTATAATGTGTTCTCAATACCTTCGAACCAATCCTGAACCAAATAGTAGATAAACTATAAACAAGAACAATATAAATCAAATAAAAGTAAGCCACCTATAATACAATGTCATTAAAATCAGTATCTGGAGAAAATTATGAGACAATAATAGGAAAAACAAACTTTATGATGAATTATACTAAATAGCTATTAAATTCACTTCACAAGAATAATGGGGTTATTTTATAAGCAATAACTTCAAGTAATATGCCAGGGGACCAGATTTTGTTTTCTCATTGAAGCAAATAATTTCATGAAATGTATATATTGAATTTGAAAATGCTGAAAGATTATTAAATTAATGGCATGGACCCAAAACACCACAGGATTTGAAGTTCTTCCAAAATCTCGACCATCCTTCGTTCAGTAAGAGGCCAAGTGAAGGACAACCTTAGCCCCGATGTCTGAAAGATCAAATTAAGATGCTTTGTTTACAACTTAAATTTAAGTCTACCTACAACCTAACGTTAAAATAAACAAGAAAGAAAGAAGGCCAAGTCTTTCAACTACTGGAGTGGATAAATAAAATCCACCCATCCCAGTTATGAGTAACAGTAAAGCCTAGTAAGATAGTACCAAAAACACCCCAGAAGATAGCAAACCTCTTTTATATGTCAAACTTCTAGCATTATGAAAAGATTAAAACTCACCAGCAGGATATTGAAGAGCAGCAGAAATACGGCAAATTGATGGAATTGCCGATGGATCCCTGGAACCAGCTCTTGCAGTCAATAGAGCAGCATTCTTCTCTGCCACTGCAACAGCTTCAGGACCAGTAGATCCATTGGATCCCATAGATTCCAAAAGTGCCTGGTAAACAAACGACATCAATTTCCTCACTCAATAGCAGCAAAAGAAAGCTTCTTCAATCAACTATAAAACCACAAACATGTCAAGCTAAAAAATCTAAAAGGTGCCCCTAACCAATAAAAACAAACTCAAGCTATCTAGCCCATTACAAACAATTACAACGCAGCATTTGAATTCAATAATCAGCAAAATATTAAAATAGCAGTTTCTAGACCAAATGTCACTTCAAAGTTACAGCATTTCTAGACTGTCCTGATGTGCTATTGCAGCTTACCTGTGGAGTAGCTGGAAGCATGTATAGGCTATTATCAGGACTGCGATAAAAGGCAGAGACTTCTTTATCAATAAACTCTTTTGCATTATTGGAAATGTCCACAACAACTCTGCATGCTGGAATGATGGTGCTTGATGCATACTCCCTTGCAGCTAATGGCTGTTGATTCCAGAATGCAGCAGCATCCTAGAATATAAATGTAATAACAAGAATCATTACAAATTCTGATTCTGGATGAAATGTATAAATGAACTATCACTGTCAAGAACTTATTTCTCAAAAGGAAACCTAGAAAAAAGCCCAATTTGAAACATCCCCAGCTAACTTATTCTGTAGGCGCATTGTAAAAAAAGTTAGATGACATACACAGTCCCAAATAATTACTTCATTGGAAAACAGAATTAGAACCATGTCAGTTCAGAAGAGTAACCACAACTGTATACCTTGTATGAGCCATGTTAATTTTATTTTAAGGCTGGTTATGAATTGTCCTTAGACCTTGTATCATAGAATACGGGTAACCCACCTCATACAATAAGGTGGGTGAAAAATTTCAATTGGGGAATAAAAAAAAGAAATGTAAGCAAGTTGGTATGGTCCTTGCCCACATACTTGTCATTATGTAGTCATCTAAAATCACATGTATTTTGTATCACAAATATCTTAAACAACATGCAGGTTGGCTACAAATGGACCCCTGATAGAAGTGTTTGTTCAATAAAAACCAAATGTGATTTCCAATAATGCAAGAAGCCAAGAACAGATCAAAGGTTTGAAGACTAAATAATTAAATAAATTACTTCTGGGATGCCTTACCATGTTAGCCTTGAGTAGAGCAGTATATACAGTTTCAAGTTCAGATCGACGTGAATCAAACTCTTCAATTTTCTTCCACTTCTTTCTCAAAGAATCTTCAGCTTCTTTCCTCTCAGCACATAGTTTATTTAACCGTTCTATTTCAGACATTAGTGTGTTCAAACTCCCCCTTAATCCTGATGCTTCTCTCTCCTTGGCCCAGACCTCCAGCTACTCAAAGAAATGAGGAGAGAATAAAGATAAAGACACGAATTCATTAAGCAGTGTATAAACTAGATGCGATGTATAAACTTAACTGCTATGAAAAAAGATTAAAGCACGGGAGACAAAAATATCATTTTTATCGTAATATATTCATACGAGACTACAGATAAACAAAAAAAAAGAAGAGTGAGATGTGTGCCATTATCTAGTTACTCCCCTGTTCATACTAAGTGATCTGTGAACCATTTGACTTTTTACACAGATTAGTGTTTGCCTTTCCCCGTGTGTTTTGTTGTACAAACTCATGTGAATATAACATAACATATCCAAAGGATCGTACTGAGGATCAAAGCATACTTCCTTCCTCAAAAAAATAAACCGGACACTTATTCTAGGACAACCAAATTTAAACTCGCTAAAAACATAATTTGAGACAGAGTATTTTCTAAACAGCTAAGTTCAGAGGAAAGAAAGAGGAAAAGGTAAGTAGGATACAGTATACCACTAAAAACAGAAATGTACTAAGAGGTGAGAAATTACATAACCATGAAATTTATCCAGAACAACAGTTACTAAACATCCTAAAGAAGTGAAAAATTACCTCAAATTGCCTAAGACCACCAACATT
Organism: Erodium texanum; assembly: GCA_036897725.1. Classification (NCBI taxonomy): domain Eukaryota; kingdom Viridiplantae; phylum Streptophyta; class Magnoliopsida; order Geraniales; family Geraniaceae; genus Erodium; species Erodium texanum. Next base: position 5,943 of record JAYMSW010005110.1, on the reverse strand, counting down.
CTGTGACGGTCCTCCAACACCAAGAGAGTTTGAAGAAACATCACCAGTTCCATGCAGACGTTTAATAAGTTTTTGAGACAAGTCTCTAGCTTCTGCGGCTCTGTTAAGTGCATCTTCAGTCGCCAAAAACTGTTGAACATGAGCTTTCTGTAGATAATAAGATGTAGCAGAGACGAATTAACATATATCCACCAAGTCATACTTAAGTTCAGAAACTAATGAACATATATCCATCAAACAAGGCCTGAGGTCTAAAAAGAAGAATACCTGTCTTTCAAGAAGTTGATTTTGAGTTCCTTTGGAAGGTACACCCATCCCCATTTTTCCATTACCGTACAGTTGATAATGTAACGGTGAGCTGGTATCAGAAGTCGACACATCCATTACTCTGTTGTTTTCATATTTGAACCTGATAAAGAACTAGATTTTAATACTTATGCATGAGTTGGAAAATTAAATACACAACAGAAAATGAGAAGGAAGCACAGTCCAATAAAAATCCAATTATACTACAAGAAAGAATGATTGTACCTTAAGGTTTCTGCATCAGCTCTAACATCAATCTTCTCTATTTCTCTAGAAATCAAAGCTTTTAATCGTGAAGTGTATCCCGTAATTGCTTGAAGCAATTGAGGAGGACACTTCAGGCAACTCAGAATTACTGATTTAACCTCATCAGGTATTTCCTCATCAAAATCAAAGCCTAGTTTGGCAGCTTCTAATTGAGGATTCAAATGAATACCACTTCCTTCATAAGCTGGAAAAGAAAGGCGTATCCTTTCAATCATATTCGCTGCAAGAGATTCACATGCTTTTCGAATATTCCTTTCACGTGTGGTTTCAATAAGGATGACATCATCTGCGGATTTAGAGCCCTTAACAGTCGAATAAACAGCTTCCTTGTCGCCGTTTGAACTGAAGCTGTTGACCACTTCAACAGAATCAACACTTGACCTTTGGGCATCCCTTGCTTGATCAACATAGTAACGTAAACGTTTATGATACTCAGCAAATATTTTCACTGCTTCATCACATTGTTGATCATATGCCTCCAACATCACCTGTTTGTGCCTGCACCACAAGTAAGCACACAGCAAAATGGGATACATTAACAATGTTTTCAGATTAATGCCAACCAGCATTCTTACTTTTACAATACTTTCTAATGTCTTACTCCCAACTGTGTGCACCCAATAGCATGATCTACAACACCCGAGTTAAGTCTCGAACACCACAAATAAGAACACATCACCCAAGGTGACACGGAAGTTTACAAGTGTCAATGTTTGGACGTTCAGAGACAGGACATTGAATAAGCATTATCAGATAGAACTTTATTATAAGGCATAATTAAAATTGAAAGGTGTTAAGACTTGAGAGACAAAAACCATAAATTAACATCAACTACCTCAACTAATGGTTTACATGAACAATATGGAAGTTCAAGTCATTAGAATCTGTACAAACCTACCTTTAGACTGTCTATCACAAAGAGATAAAAAAAAGGAAATATCCACTTTAACCAATAATGTGTAATGAGCACACTTTGAATGATCATACTATAAAATAATTCTCAACTCCTACTTTCTTTCATATACCATATGATCTTTAAATCCTTCCAAGTCCTCAGAAAACTACATTTGAGTTGATTATGACTGTAAGAAAAATTAGAAAACTTCAACTAATTACTTCACAAAAAATTCATCTTTCTTCTATCAAACATGCCATCAATCAAAACAATGTCTGCAAAACATTTTATGGACACAAACCTGTAATTTGCCCTCTCATCCAGCATTCTCTTCCTCTCTGCCTCTTCCCTCGAAACCTCCAGCATCCGTGCTTTCAAATCCTTCCTCTGCCTCCTCACAATATTCCTCAACCTCTCCACCTCCTTCATAGCCGATTCTCTATCCTGCAGAGCAGCTTCCCTACTCTCCGCCGCACTCAAATTATCCCCAACCACCACCTTCTCCTTCCTCCGACCCTTCCCCCTGACCTGCTCCTTCACCACATTCGCCGAACCACCACTCCCAGCCCCATGACCGCCACCACCGTCGTCTCCATCGCCGTGAACCGTAATATTCCTCCGGATATTCTCCACCGTCTTCTCCGATCTCACGCGATTAATCAGGAAATTCCAAACGGGCAACATGTTCCCTCTACAAATCTTCCGAAGCGCCTCAATCGAAGGCAATTGCGACTTATTACCCAAGGCGCTGTACGGCCCCAAGGCCCGATACCCCATTTCTTTCTGGAGCCACTCCAGTATCGCCTCCGGCTGCACCGAAGAGCTCTGCATCGTAGCAGAACAAATCTAGGCCTCCCTCGCAATCACCTGCAACTCCTAGGACCAAATTGCCATCGCGCTTCCAGCTGAAAAGCCCCAAATCTGAACAACCCCCAAAAAATGAAGAGAAATGGAACAGGAGCTGACAATGAAGTGATGCCCTAAATTAGCAGATAAAATAGGACGAGGAGATCTGACAAATGTGGCCGGAGAAGGAAGGAGGTGATGCGAGGGTCAGTGAAGTGTCAGGTTCTGGTGATAAGACACCGTACAGTATCGTAGAGAGACGGTGGTCCAGCGCGTGGGGGTGACGACAAAATAGTTCAAACTGGTAAGGTCCCGCCGGAGATTTTGAAACATGCGAGTGCGTCCAGTAATAATGAGCAACTAATTTCTGAAAATTATTGGTAATATATTTAATGGAAAACATGTATATGGGCTTGCATATCATTGTTCATAGGTCCATTAACGGCCCGTTTCACTTATGTACCATTTCGTATATTTAGTGACATCTTCATAAGAATTGTTGAGATGTCATGCTGTCACCCTCCAAAACATTAATACAACGACTGAGAATCTCTTTATCTCAAGACTTACCAAACACTCATTTTTGTGAGATTTTCATACATTTTTTATCCTTTAACAAATGTACATTCAATGAAAAAAAATATACTTCTGCACTGTGTATTTATTTTTCAAAAAAATTAGTGTTTGTTTATACTATTAACTAAGACATGATATATATTTGGGACAATGGTACAAAAATGATTATTTTGTCACCTTCCTCACATAATAGCGTAGATTTTTAAGTTTTCTCATATACCTTGTTTTGATAATAAATAACAAAGACGTCTTTTATTGATTTTTACAAATTCAATTATATGTCACTGTAAATTTCATAAATTTTGTCCAAACTCCCTTAACGAACTATAGTCGTAACATGACTCTTTCTTGTTGATAGATAGATTGTTAATTGAAATGGTTTAATTGATGTTTATTTTAAATTTTTATGAAAAACTATTAATTTATTCTCCGTTCTAAAATTGATGGATTCACTCTACACAATGTAAAATATATTTACGTATTATATGCAACAAGACCTTTTCAAAAATATATTATGAGTTAAAAATAAACAAAAGGTGATCAAAATATCCTAACACAAAATTTACAATTTAGACAATTTTAAAATACTCATGTTATATTTATATTATACAATTAACGTCAAACTCATCATACTAGACTAAGTCAATTCAATTAATCTTTATAAAAAAAATTGATCCAATTAATCTTAAAATTAATGATGAATGATATGGACCATCTTTCTAATTGCCACCACCACCCGACCAAATTAGGTACGAGTGACCCCAAGATAAACCCTCAGCTCAATATCACAATTAAGGAAAGTGAAGGAAAAGTCAAGCCAGTCGACCAATGTGGAAATAGGAGACAAAGAAAGAATCAAAAACTAGAAATTGTCAAGTCCAAAGGGCACTCCTGAAATTACCTTAATGCCCTCCTCCTCCTCCTCCATGGATATCATCTCAAGACAAAGTGCCGACCTCATTATAGCGTTTCAGGCACTGCAGCTCCCCAATATACACTAAATTCCATATCCGAATTGATTATTTTATACATATATAGTACTTGATTCCTTTTTCCTTCTTTAAGTTTAGGTTGATTCCACCACCAACCCCACCAGGAACACAGACACGCTTTAATCCAGGCCATTCATTGCGTTTCTCGCCGAAAATTCCACTCACACGCAATACCTAGTTTTCACAATTCGATTTTTGAATCCCTCTCCGATTTTCCCTTTCTGGGTTCCTCTCTTTCTCCCCGTTCAGGTACTTGTTTGCCTTTTCTTACCCAGAATTGAAGTTATATATACTTTTTTTTGTTCCGAAGGTGCTTGCAGTTTTCTGATTGAGCTAAACCTTGATAGCCTCGAATCGGTCTCTTTCGTTTCGATGATCGGAGCGTGTTTCTGCGGCGATCTCGCCTCCTTTTTTGTATTCGGGTATTTGTGTAATCTGCACAATTTTGATGGGCTGTTTATTGTTTGTGGATTGATGTAAAAAAATATTTTTTTTCACATATTGTTTCACGGTTTGTTGATGTTCCACTATTCATTACCATTAAAGGAAAGAACCATTTTCCTGGTTTTGAAGGAAACTGGGAGAAAATCTGTCAATTTCATCAGGAATGAGAAGAGTATGGAAAACTTAGTAAAGGCTAATTGTTGCTTTGGTGAAGATTTTCTTGTAATTTTGATTCTTCTTTGTGTTCTTGTGCTGATACTGATCATCACAAGAATGCATTTTAGTTTTCATTGAATCTATGGTGGGTTGTTTCAAAAGATGCATGGATGTAATTTTGGTGTATAACTGTATAAATTGGAGTCCTGGCCTGACCTGCATGATCAGCTTTAGCTAATTTAGTTTAAGGACTGCAGTTTGGATCCTCTTATTGATCTATGTTCCCAGTAATTATTTATCACCTTCTATTTTGCAGGTCATCAAAGCGTACATTGACATTATATCTAGATAGATTGCAGAGACATTCAGCACCTTTGAATAGAAGAGGGAGGGTACTCAGTTCGTAGAGGCAGTAGGACTTCTGCGAGCTTAGCGTCCTCTCTCATTCTCAGTATTTTGCCATCTGTTTTTTGCATGCTGCTTGGTGCCATTGGTCTCTGCCAATGAGATTAGAGACTTGCCTTTTCAGAGGGTTTTAAGTGGACAAAGAGATCGAAGCTGCCATAATGGGTGCTGTTTGCTGTTGTTTGCATGCTGAGGATCTCGAAGATTATCTCAATCCAAACAGTTCCTTATATAGGAACTGTGTGTGTCTCGGTGGCTTTGTACAGAATTTTGTCAGTGCGGTTCGTTTCTTCATCTCTATTACTGTCACTGTCATTAATTGTGATGGTTTTAGTACATCTCTGCTAGTTTTATTGGAGCTTAATTTATCTCTTGCATCTTTGGATACATTATCTTTTGGTTGCTCTCATTTTATGCAGTACACTACTCTATTCCGAAGAGGTGAGATCCATTCCCTCCCTCACTCCATTCAAGGGATAGGATCTGTGACATCTCCATCACTTGATGACTCTCTTTCCAACATGTTCCGGTCTCCTCCAAGGCCGTTGCCTTATGATGCAGACCCTAGACTTCACCGTATGCAGTGCGATGGGATGGTTTCAAGACGTGAGAAAGGGTCAAGTCATTCCCATGAGGAAACAGAACCTCTAAGTGGTGACATTGATGTGGAGTCAGAATCTTTGGCGTCTGGAGATAAGTGGAATGTATCTGCTTGTGAAGAAGGATCAAAAGAATACCGTTCTATGTCTTTTAAGCTTTCTTCTGCAAAAGCAACAAGTGGGTTTGGGTTTGTTTATACATCTGCAGAAGAGGAAGATGTCTGTCCAACTTGTCTCGAAGGTAAAACAATTACTGAAGCTATAACTTTTTTTGTCACTGATTATGAAATACATTAAAATGTGAAGAATATTAACCTGTGGAATGGATAATGAAGATATGGTTCTTGTTGTTTAAACCTGCTATATGCAGAATATACTACAGAGAACCCCAAAATTATGACAAAGTGCTCTCACCATTTCCATCTTGGTTGCATATATGAGTGGATGGAGCGAAGCA
>JAYMSW010005109.1:0-10345 GCA_036897725.1 Erodium texanum | reverse complement strand
TCTTTTTCTTCCTTAATTATAAAATCTTGTTTTGATCGGATCGAAAATAATTTATGTAAATATCTGTTTATATTACGTCTGAACTGAAGTTATCTCCAAACATTAAACTTTGAACTTTAAACCACTAAATCCTTGGACCTTGAACCACGTTTTCTACTAAAGCATTAAATCCTTATGTCCAAATTGAAATAAACCTTGAACTTTAGATCCTTGAACCACAAAACCCTTGAGCCTTGAATTCTTAACTCTAAACAACTAAACCTTGAACCCTTGACCTTGGCGTTGAGCTATTAAACAACTAAAACCTAAACCCTCGACCTTGAAATTTAAACCACTAAACCATTACACCCTAAACGCTGAAACCTTCATCCTTGACGTTGAACAATTAAACCTTTCAACATTTACACTTAAGTGCAAAGGTTCCCAAGTATTAATGTTCAGGATTCGAAGTGCTAATGTTTCAGTTCCAAAGTGTTAATATTCAGGTTCGACATAATTAGTGTTTAAGTTCTAAAGGGTAAATGTTTAGGTTCTAAAGTGTTTGTGCTCAGATTCTAAATTGTTAAGTGTTGAAATCAATCCATATTACATAAGAGCTGAAATAAACCCTAAATTCTAAACCACTAAACCATTAAACCCTAAACTTTGAAACACTAAACCCTTGAACCCTAAACTCTGAACCACTAAACCCTTGAACCCTAAGCTCTGAACCTTTGGCCCTTAGCCTTGAACCATTTAACCACTAAACCCTAGACCCTTAAACCATAAACCATTGATTCTAAACCTTACACCCATTAACGCTTGACCTCTAACCCTTAACCATCAACCTTGAATTCTAACCCGCTAAACCATGAACCCTAAACACTTGAACCCTAAGCCTTTTGGCCCTTGCCTCTGTACCATTAAACCACTAAACATTAAACCCTTAACCTAGAGACGGGGCCCTTAAGGCTCTAGGGGGCACATGCCCCCCTCAATATATTAAAAAAAATATAGTCATTGTCTCAAAGAAGTAGATTGCCGAGTTGGTAAATATGTTGATTATGTTTATGTTATGGTTCCAAATCACAAAATTGCCATTTTTTTCTCTTTATCATTTTGTTCCTTTTGCATTATAATTTAAACTAATTGTTTTCTACTTCTTTTTTACATCAATTCCAAAGGTAAATCTGCCCAACAAATGCTTAACGAATTTTACAACCTTGTTGTATAGGTTCTTTAATGTTTCAGTTCCAAAGTGTTAATGTTCAAGTTTCACAGAGTTAGTGTTTAGGTTCCAAAATGTTAACGTTTTAGGTTCCAAAGTGTTTGTGTTTAGGTTACAAATAGATAGCGTTGAAATCAATTCATATTACGTCATAACTGAAATAAACCTTGAACTCTAAAACACTAAACCATTAAACCCCAAAGTCATAAACTCTAAACACTAAACCCTAACTACTGAACTCTTAAAACCTAAACTCTAAACCTTTGTCCCTTTGCCCTAAACCACTAAAACCTAAACCGTGAACCACTAAACACTTGAACCCTAAACCCTCGATTCTAAACCCTAAACCCATTAACTCTTGACCTCTAACCCTTAACCATCAACCCTGAATTCTAAGCCATTAAACCATGAGCTCTGAACACTTGAACCCTAAACCTTTGGCCCTTGACTCTAGACCATTCAACCACTAGACACCAAACTCAGAGGCGGAGGCACATGCCCGCCATCGATATACTAAAAAAATAGTTATTGTCTCAAAGAAGTAGCTTCGAGTTGGTAAGTTCATTGTTTACCTTTGTGTTATGGTTTCAAACCCCAAAATTTCGATTTTTTTTTTCTCTTATCATTTTGTTACATTTACATTTTAATTTAAACTGAGTTCTTGTCTATTTTTTTTCACATCAGTTCTGAAGGTCAAATCCACCCAACTAATGCTAACGATTTTACAACCTTCTTGTATAGGTTCCTTAATTTTACATGATATTAGTATCTTTAGTAGGGGTAATTGTAGTTCACCACAGTCCTTTTTAAACTTGTATCAGATCACCACGGTCCTTTTAAACTTGTATCAGATCACCACACTGAACATATGGGAATTGGAACCAATGACGTCATGCTTATTACATGAAGCCTCTACCACTTCACCCACGACCCTTGATAATATAAGGGTTGAATTAATACTAGGATAAAAAAGAAATTAGATTCCCCTTGTAATTCTCAAAAAAAGACATGGTCTTGTTCAAATCACCCGCATCAACTGTTCCTCACTATCATCTCCTTATAGAGTAAACAAGTTCAACAACTTAAAAAAAAAATCCAGCAACCATAAAGACTAGAACAACACACGAGTATTGAAGTTCCCAACAAAAAAACAAAAAAAAAAGCTACAAGGCCACTAATAAAGAAATCATGGTTGGGTAAAGTTTGGTGAGGTGCATGCATCATGCTTAATTGCTCTAGTGGAGGGTTGGCTAATGCTCTCTCAGTAGTTGTGGTTCTTGCATCCAAGTCCCTGTTAAATTCTTCTCATTCTCTGGTTTCTTAGCCTTCAATTGTTATTAGAGGTGAACGTGGTCTCGCAACAAATCTTCATCTTGAAGAAATCTGAAAGATGAGTTACGGATCTGACTAAAAGATCTTGGCGTCTTGAAATACTCTTGCTGTACACACAGTTTAAAATCAGATCTTCACCTTAGGGAATAATTCTTGCAAAAAAAAAAAATCACTTCTTCCCTTGTACACAAAAATCCCTAAAGGGTCTGGTTCATCATTGCTATCATATCCATTGTCCATCGTCAATTGTTATAATTTCTGAAATAAAAAAAATTAAAATAAGAATTCATAAGCAATTAAAAAAATGAAACAAGATAACTCAAATACTAATGGAATTCCTTTATTGTGTGCAGAGTATATTGAGGGGAAAAGACTAATTATTGAAATTAGATCTAATATCACCTATTTGATTGAAATAAATATTTTTTTAAATTAAATTTTTATGATTCAAAACATATTTATGCTTAGAGCCTAAACACTTCTTTTATAAACTCATAAAATTTGAAATATAAACCTTAAATTATCTATTCCTAATGCGAACAAAATAACTCCACCATGAATTAACAAAACGATGAACACGGTATTAAGCCATATTTATGCCATTTTGAGACTATCAGTTGTAACAAGTGTTGCCCACTGATGTCAAATCCCAAGTTCTCAAATACACCCCATACTCATTATTTGAAGTCCCCCAAAATTTGATCTACTGGACTAAGAAATGATGTGGATTCGAAGGACCTTCACATTGCGTGAATTCTAATAATGAGAAACTTCTCTTAGAGATAATTGGGAAATACAGAACACTATATAAAATCAGTCCATACAAATCCAAGACATTATTCTGCATACTGTAATTCAACCATATTTAAGCCATTTTGAAAATGGAGTGCACAAACACTATTTGCAAAATTTCAGACCCAAATTTTAAAATCCCCAGCCTTTTCCCAAGTTTTTTCCCTTGTCAAAAATTGAAAACACAAGTGTATCCTAACCCTAAATCACCTTACCAATCTCAAATCAACGAGACCCTAACATTTCTTACAGTCCAAAATGAAAAGCACAATATCCTTAACTCATCTCAAAATCAAAAACCCCAAACTAAAAGACCCTATCTTAGCATTTCAGATCAACAATAAGAATGGAAAAGCTTCAATTTTTGTGCAATCAGATACTCATAAACTACAAAGACTTCAAAATTGAGTATTGGAAATCTTACCGACTCTCCGTTATTTCTTAGTCTTGCCCAACGATTCTAACGCTAACCTCCTCTCTCGTACTCGAAGAACATTGGTTCATGCTTTTCCTCGCCAAACCCTTATCAAGGTCCCATTCTCTTACTAGAACAAAAGTTTCATAAACCTAAATGAACCAAATGTTCTGCAATACACGAAGTGTGAGAAAAAAGAGAGGGCATAATCGGCATTTCACATTTAAGGTTAACAGCGTTATGAGAGGTGCTACATAAAGTGAGTTGAGTGTGGTGATTTGATACAATTTTAAAAAGACTGTGGTGATTTGATACAGGTTTGAAAAGGACTTTGGTAAACTGTAATTACCCCTTTTTAATATTATCTTTACGTTATTTATTAATATAAATAAATGCCCCCTCTCACTAGAAAAGTTAGCTCCACCACTGTCTTATCCCCTAAACCATCAACTCTAAACCATAAGCCACTACACCCTTGACCATAAACCATTAAACCCTAAACCCTTCAACATTTACACTAAGTGGACAAGTTCCAGAATGTTGATGTTCATCATCAAAAGTGTTAGTATTTAGGTTTTAAAGTGTTAATGTTCAGGATCTAAAGAGTTTGTGTTCGCGTTCCAAATTGTTAGGGTTCATATATGTCCATATTACGTCCGTATAGAAATAAACCCCAGACACTAAACCTTAAATCTTAAACCATGAACCCTATGCTTTGAAATATTCATAGTAAGGTCATGACTTTATACCTTCAACACTAAACCCTTCTAACCGAACCTTAAACCCTTAAACTTGAACCACTAAATCATGAACTTTAAACCATTGAACCCTAAACCATTAAACCCTTAACAATAAATCTCTAGACCTTTTACCTTTTACCCTTGAACATATGAAACCATTAAACCCTTCAACACTTAAACCAAGTGTACAAATTCCAAAGTGTTAATGTCCAAGATTCAAATTGTTAGTGTTTAGGTTCCAAAATGTTAATGTTTAAGTTCCACATTGTTAGTATTTAGGTTTCAAAGTGTTAATGTTTATGATTCACAATATTTGTATTTAGGTTCCACAATGTTAGGGTTGATATTTGTCCATATTACATCAGAACTGAAATAAACCTCGAAAGCTAAACCCTCCATCATAAACCCTACGCTCCGAACCATACACAGTACACCCTAAACACTAAATTCTAAACCCAAAAAACTTAAAAACTAAACAATAACCCATGAACCCTGAACCACTAAACCATAAACCAATAAACCCCATACCCTTTAATATCTACACTAAGCCATGAACCACTAAACCCCAAACCAATAAACCACAAACCACTAAACCCTTCAACTTTAACACTAAGCCTTGAACCCAAACCCTAAACCACTAAACCCCAAACTAATAAACCCTAAACCCCAAACTAATAAACCCTAAACCATAAATCCTAAACCCTACACTCCAAACCATACAAAATAAACCCTAAACACTAAACATTAAAATGTGAACCATAAATCTTAAACATTGAACTAATAAACCATTAAACCCTCAACTATAGTGTTAGTGTTTATGTTCCTGAGTGTTATTTGTAAATTTATTTTACAATTAAACCTAATTGTCTAAATTCAAATAGACAAAAAGAAAAATGTGGGCACGACATAAATAGATGTCATGCTCTAACCTTAGAAAACTTCACCTATTGGCTCACATAGATCCCTCAAATCATCTTACAATATATCCCAAGAAAGTCCACCAATGAAGATCTCATACCTATGAGGAGGAAGGGTGAGAAGTTGAGCGTGCTTTTCCTTGTCTTCATTACCGATTGAAGTAGTGAGCTTTGGGTTATCATTGTTTGGATTCTTAGGGGTTCACGGAGAGATTGATATGGATAAGAAGTCGCTTCGGGTACGAAAGTATTATGGAGAAGTCGCTGACCTTTGATCTTGATGTCGCACGGGGAATAAAAAGAAGACCCGAGAATCACTTCTAGGGTATACCAGTTGACGAAGACAACCACATCGACTCAGACGAATTCTGCCTCTAATAAATAAAAGTCATGGCCTCCTCCACCAACATAATTATTGACGTCCCATCTCCTCCACCACCATTAAGTGGCAAATGAAACAAAATTGTAATGAAAGGATTGAATAAAGACAATTAATTGAGAAAAATTATGGGAGTTTAAGAGGGAAATGAACTGAAAGGAGAGAAGATTATGAGTACACTAATTGCGTAAGAATTAGAAAGGATTCTAATTATTTGTGGAATAAATTCAATTACGACTATCAACCTGGATGCAACAATTGCCAAAATTAAAATCTCTCAAAAATGATAAGATTTAAGCAACTCCTACCTTGTGAGGGTGCCACGTTTGACATGTGGTACGCTCCATATATAGTTATATTTTTATAGATTCATGTGAGGGATTGATGAAAAATATCAATATAAAATCATATTAGATCTAATGTGAAAGAAATTGCTTGATTTTACTCACTGATTTGTGTTTCCTTTTCATGAATGCATAAGTTTTAAGATGATGAGTTTATGAAAAAAATTTCATTTTATTTCAATTGATTTCTTGAGTTATTGCAAACCTTTCATCTTTTGAATTTGTTTATTTATTTATTTATTGTGAAGTCTTTTGGAATTTTGAAATGAGCCTATAAGTAGGTAAGCATTTCCCTCTTTTAGGAGAATCACTTCTTCTTCTTCTTCTTCTTAAAGTCTAAGTTCCTCCTAAGTTTCGTGATAGAGAAAGACACACGTTCAAGTTCGTACAAACTATAACTTTGGTGTATAGTGATAGGTTCGAAGTCGTTTTATCACAGGAGGTGAACGCTCGTCAATTCCAACACCCAAAGGAGAGCAAATACAGTTGAAGAAAACTGTTTAATGTACCTGGACTCTTTCCCGAGTTTAATGAAAGATTTATCGTTATAATTTAGGTAGTGTTATTCTTATTTCATAATTATATAATTTTCATAATTTGTTAACACTTGTGTATATTAGGGCATCTCCAACCCAATACACCACTTTTGTGTAGACTTTATAGCAAAATAGTGTGGATTCCAAATCAAAAAGATGATTGGTTTCAACCCATGCACCAAACATTATTTTTAATTGTTTAATGGTAAAGTATTAATAAAAAAAACAAAAGTAATGTTTCATCTAATCATAACTCTAGAATCACTTAAATGTCATCATGACTTTTCGAGGAACACTATTCACCATCACCAAATTTGAGTTGGTGATGCCATTAGAGCAACTCCAACCCACACCATTTGTAGCAACATCTACCGTATTTTGGCGTATGTTTTGCTCCAAAATAGTATTCTAATCCAACCCAAACTCTTTATTATATCCCAAGTCATTATCTTTAATTTTTTAATGTAAAAAAGAGAAATACAAAAATTTAAAAAGAGTTTTCATCCCATGAAACTTCTAGCATTAATAAAATAGTATTAAAAGATATGGAGTAGAATATGACGTTGCTATAGTATCACACCAAATTTGGTGTGACACTGTAACAAATCTTCAAATTTGAAGATGTAGATAGCATGGACTGGATTTCAAATTTGAATGAATTAGATTCTACTTTGCTTTCCTTTTGATGAGAGTAAGTACATATATATATACATGGTTTGTGGTGAAGAGAAAGGAAACATGTAATTACATATTACACAATTATGGTAACCAAGATGTCTGGAGTTAATTGTCTTGATCTTAAGCTTGACTCTCAGCTTGATGTGTGTGACATGGTACCAAGTCAACACTCCCCCTCAAGTTGGAGCATGTATGTTAGTAATGCCCAACTTGCAAAGTAGGTCATGGAAGCGGTCTTGACCCAATCCCTTGGTGAAAATGTCAACGAGTTGGTGAGTGCTAAAGATCGATCGAGGATGTAGGGTGGAAGCTTGGAACTGTTGACGTACGAAGTGGCAATCAATCTTTATTTTCTTTGTACGCTCGAGGAAAACCAGATTAGATATGATATGGATGGCTGCAAGGTTGTCACAAAAGAGTGGAACAGTCTTGCCTTGTGGTGCTTGAAGAGCCTTGAGTACTTGGCGAAGCCAGACAACTTCCCGGCTGGTGGCGGCCATGGCATGATATTCAGCTTCAGCTGAGGAACAAGATACCACATTCTGTTTCAAGAGATCAGCGACGAGCCAAGGAACATGATATAGCCCGTGGTGGATCGACGAGTGTCAGGGCATCCAGCCCAATCTGCATCACAATAAGCTTGGGGGGTAAGATCACTAGAGGAAGAGAGCAAAATGCCTTGTCTCAGACAGCTCTTGAGATAACGAAGCACATGGTGAGCTACCTCTATATGCGATACTCGGGGTGCGTGCATGGACTGACTGAGGATATGGACGGCATAGCTGATGTCGGGTCGTGTAATAGTGAGATAAAGTAGGCGTCCGACAAATCGACGATATTGTCCTGCATCGGGTAGAGCTCCCCGCTTTTAGCGGAGAGACGGTGTTGCTGAGGGAGAGGAAATGATACCGGCTTACACCCAGTGAGTCCACTATCCGATAGAATATCAAGCATGTATTTTCTCTAGGTCAGGACGATACTGGTCGGTAAGCGGGAAACTTTTATCCCAAGGAAGTACTTCAACGAACCTAAATCCTTGATACGAAATTGTCGATCCAAATGCTCCTTGAGAAGTTGGATGCGAGAGGGACCAGTCCCTGTGACGATCATGTCATTAACATAGATCAGAATTGCGAAAAAGGAGTCGGAAGACACAAGAGTAGACAAGGAGGGATCAGCAAGTGAGGTTGTGTAACCGAGAGAGACGATGGAATTTGTGAACTTGTGGAACCAATTCCGGGATGCTTGTCGAAGACTATACAAGGATTTGTGTAGGCGACAAACAAGAGACTCCCCCTACTTGGAAAACCCTTGAGGTATTTTCATATATACTTCTTCATGTAGATCACCGTGCAAAAAGGCATTGTTGACGTCGAGTTGATGGAACAGCCAATTCTTTGCTGCAGCAACGACGAGGATACCCCGAACAGTGACTAGCTTGGCGACCCGAGCGTATGTGTCAGTGAAGTCTACCCCTTTTGTTTGTGTGTATCCCTTGACGATGAGGCGGGCTTTGTAGTGTTCAATGGTGCTATCCGGTCGGTATTTGACTTTGTATACCCACTTGGAGTCGATTGCACATTTGTTGGGCGGAAGGTGTGTCAAGCTCCAAGTGTGGTTGGCTTCTAGAGCATTGATTTCCCGTGTCATTGCATCTCTCCAATGAGAGTGCTTGAAGGCCTGTTTGAAAGTACGAGGCTCATCTACTAAAGAGATGGTCGTTAAGGAGGCATAGTGAGCTTGAGATAATTTATCATAAGAGAGTGTGTGAGAGAGGGGATGTACTGTAGAGTACGCCAATGGTGAGGGTGAATGCGGAACGGAGTCTAATGGCGTGACCGAAGGTGGCAAGGAATAATCATATCCACGAAGCCGTGTAAATCTCACACGCTTTTCTATAAGGACAATGTGACTTGGAGTTGGAGATTCATTAGTGATGGGTTCCACGGTAGGTTCCATGATAGGTGCTTTGGTAGCCGGTACAGGAGAGGGTGCGCCCAAAGGTCTCGCTTCAATATTAGATATGTATGACTTGTCTGGAGGTGATAACAGAGGAACATGTGTATCTCCCGTATCTGTAGTCAAGCATTGGTCCCCGAGAAAGATGTTCTCCCAGAACTGTACATCACGAGAGACAACCACATCTCCGGTTTCAAGATCGTAGACACGATAACCTTTCTATCCTTTTGGGTATCCCAAGAAAATTCCAGGTCGAGATCGGGGGTGAATTTATCGTGTGTTTGTTGATGATCATAGCATATGCAACCGAAACTTCGTAAGGGGTCATAATTGGGTTGTCTCCCAAAGAGCATCTCGAAAGGGGTCTTGTTCTTGATGACTACCAGAGGCATCCGATTGATCAAGTAAGTTGATGTAAGTACACATTCTCCCCAAATTTTGATAGGAAGTTTGGCTTGGAAGCGAAGGGCGCGAGCAACCTCCAAAACATGGCGATGCTTGCGTTCCACGACTCCATTTTGTTGTGGGGTTTCAGTACAGTTGGTTTGGAAATCCATTCCAGTGGTGCTGTAGTGCGTCAGAAGTTCATGGTGTTGGAAACCGCGTCCTCCATGTGTTCGTAAGCATTTGACTTGAGTATGAAATGTCCCTTCACCCAGTTACAAAATTGGAAGAGGTGATCCTTGGTCTCTGATTTGTGTTTCATCAAAAATACCCATGTAGACCTGCTGTAATAATCCACAATTGATAAGAAATAATGACAACCAGATAAAGACGGTGTGTGGTAGGGTCCCCATATATCATAGTGTAGTATTTCAAATATATGTGTAGTTTTATTAATACGAGTTGGAAAAGGTAAGCGAGTTTGTTTTGCTCGACAACATGCATCACAAATTGATAATCCATGTTTATTAATTTGTAGAAAACAATAAGTTTGGAACCAAAGACAAATGACTAGTCGGGATGTGTCCCAAGCATCGGTGCCACAGTTGAAGCGTATTTTGCCCACGATCCATCAAAACCTTCCCTTCCACCATTTGTTCCAC
>JAYMSW010005108.1:0-10345 GCA_036897725.1 Erodium texanum | reverse complement strand
TACCTAAAGGGGCGACATCTGCAACGAGGACGGGTCGGCTCAGCATCGGATCCGTCGCCCCATCCGACACGCTGTTGCGCATGCTCTAATACAGAAGTAAAATTTTAAGATATTTATGGAAACAACGAGGCCCTTGCCGTGTGAAGGTCCACAGAAGTCCAAGGTTGATTGGGCAGGTCTTCTTGCTGAATATTAGCGACCACATACTCCCAGTTTCCAGAAGCAGACAAACCGTGCAAAATGAAAAGTCTACAAAACTCGTTAGAAACTGGCATAATTTTCTGAACAAACAAATTAACTACTTTCTCAATGACTAGAAGGGAAAGAAAGTTAGTGCATCTAGAAGAACATATAGTGTGGAGACTCTCTATCTCTACCTTTTTTCTAGAAACACTGTCAATCTCTATTTTATAAGAAACCCATCTAGAAGCCCAGCTACCTTGAACACCAAGTCACCAACCTAACCTTAGAATATGTCACTTTCTTGATTCTTTCAATCACATATCTATAAATAACTTTCTGCCACCATCTCTCATCCACTACCCACTTTTCATCAACAATCACAGTTCCAATCATCTCTGCTACAATGGCTGCTATCTCAGGCCCATTATTGGAGGATGATCTTGATGAAACACTCTCCTTCTGTGATCTTCCTATCTACAGCGATCCGGCTGACTGGGAGGACATCTCCAAAGCGGATCAAAGCTTGTCCTCTTCCTCTGAAGATGATCAAGAGTTCTTCGAGTTTTCCAGCCAAGACTTCTCTGCTGAAGCAGAGAGCATAATCTTCTGCGGGAAGCTCATTCCATACAGAGAACCACCACCAGCACCCATCACCACCCAGAAGCTGGAAATCGAGACCAGCCCGAAACAGAGTTCCAAGAAAAGAAGCATTTTTGGCCAGAAATCAAGCTCCAGCTCCTGCAGCAAATCAAGAACATCTCATAACAAGGTGCAGCAAGTGGCGAGTGTGCTGGCATCTCCAGCAAAGTCAAGGTGGTATCTGTACATGTTTGGACTGGCAAGGTTTCCTATGGAAATGGAGCTGAGGGACATCAAGGATAGACAGAGCCGCCACCGCCCGAGACCCATGTTTCAGTCACCAGAAAATGATGGTGAGAGCAGAGGGAAAGGCTTGTGGGGGCTGCTCAGGCTTCTGGGGGGCAAGAGGAACCACCATGCCAACACCGTGGTCAAGTCTTTTACTTGCATTTAGCTCTAGTAAAAAATACTAATCTAGCTCGGATAATTAAAACCTATTTTCTTTACAGAATAAATACTATGTACAGTCCAACCATCAATCTTTACCGCATGTCACAGTTCTTTTCACCATGGAGTGAATGATTTTGCATACCTTTTTGTTCATAGCATATAATGAATCTAACTCTTTCCCAAACATTAATATCAAGATTACCAGAGAGAAATCTGATCAGATCCTTAAGTTAGCTAAATATTAAGAACCATAAACAAAGGCAAATCCTGACTTCGACATGAAAAGAAACCCATAAACAAAGGAATCTTATAATGAAAAGAAAGAAACACGACGTGATCATCATGAAGCTATTTAAATGATTGAAGTAGTGGCTTCCATGTCAGCCAAGAAAAATTTGGATAACATCTTTCATGAGCAAAATTAGAGGAAACGAGCAACATATAAGTGCTGCTTCACC
Source organism: Erodium texanum (assembly GCA_036897725.1). Lineage (NCBI taxonomy): Eukaryota > Viridiplantae > Streptophyta > Magnoliopsida > Geraniales > Geraniaceae > Erodium > Erodium texanum. The sequence continues at coordinate 8,675 of JAYMSW010005108.1, read as the reverse complement.
CTGACAACACAAAAAAGACTCAAAACTCATTTTCCAGGTTAAATTACGATTTTGTGTTGAAAGAATACCCACTCAGTCAATTCTTAACAAGTCTTTTATATCCTGTTCCCTCTATCAAAATTGACAAACCCTAGATGAATATCGGATGTTGATCATCAAATTCCTAAATCTTATATAAGACCAGAACCTGGTTGCTGCTGCAGTCAAGCTGTACTTGCCACCTTTCTTTTCTTCACCTTTTCATTTCCTCCGCCATTATCAGACACATGCCCTCTCTTTTTATCTGTTTCCTCTTCTCCCTTATTTCCAGCTACCAAGACATCTTGAATGTTCTGTTTTTCTTGTTTGATTTCTTGTTTTCCATGGAACTGTAAGCGGTAGTTTTTCTCAAATATCAACTAATTCCAATATCAAGCACATCTTCAAAGATAATCATAGGAACTAAAATGAGTAAGGGTTGCACCTTAATTTTTCATTCAAAAGCAGAGTCCTAGAAGCAGCCTTAGTGATCATGCTGCTGTAATATTGCGTAAATGACGCACTACTGCCACATTTTTCATGCTGCAGGAGACCAGGTGTTCCATTTATCAACACAAAAGGAACTTTAAATCCATCAAGTAAATTTCACAAAAGGAAAGCAAACCTGAAGAAATGCATCAACAGCTTGCTGATCTTTAGGTGAAAAGGCCACCTCATCTCTTTTCTTCTGCACATACTCAACATTCTTCTCCACCTGTGCCAAGGAAGCACTATTAGCCATTTGGGGCTTTTGGCAAGTGATCCCAAGGTTCTGAGGTGGCTTACATGAACCATTTCTAGAAAATTAAATACTTTTAGAGCATGGCAAGATGGTATACCTGATCAATAAAACGTTTCACCATACGCCGGAAACTTTCATCGGTTGTCATCTCATCAAACTTTTTCAGGCGGATGAGTGGAATAGTTGCTAGCTCAGGAAAGGATATGTGGTAGCTCCAATGAGAAAATTGGGCAGATAGCAATTCAATGGCAGATGAGAGACTTGCTTCTTGGAAATTACGAGATTTCAACAAATATTTTGGCAGCTGTAACAAAAATACCCAGCATTAGGTACATGAGAAATGAAGTAGATTCAGTGCCACATTAGTACTCAACTTTAATACCAAGTGATCATCAATCAAATTGAGGAATATATTACTAATTTCTTACCTTCGCATCAGATGAGAAGCTGACATCCTTCACGGAATTTCCACCCTCTCTGCCAGTTTTATATTCCAAAAGATCTAATGCCAAAGATGTAACAGGAATAAAAACTCCACTCGAACTGGAGAGACTATTGAGCCACTGAATACATTTAACTCTTAATGGTAAATATCTTGGTCCAGGAAAGAGACAAGCCACTCCGTATACAATCTGAATGAGCAAAAGAAGCAATGGCTGAAGATCACAATCACGTATGTTTGCTGATACAAATGTAACCCAGAGATCAAGGCAGTTAGTATACTGCCAACTGCAGATCATCTTGACTGGTTCCTGATCATAACAAAGATGAAACGGTGCATCAATTTCTCCATTCCATATTGCAATTCATCAAACCTAATATATAGCAAGCTAATTGCATACCTTCATCTTTGTTTGAAGACCCTTTTGCAGTATCTTAGCAAGTAGCTGGATAGACACTAGAGATTTGCATGATGATTTCTGGACATCAAGAGAGCAGAGATCGACAAAGGAGTTCCTCAGAAATTGTACATGTTCAAATAACCCTGCTTCCACAAACTTGCAGTGAGCAATAAAGGCCTTGTATGCTTTTACCAAACAGGCATCAAAGCAATCTGGGCCAGCCACATCTCGTATGACAAGAAATGAGCGTGATGAAAGAGTCCTTCCACCTGTTGCCCACAAGTGAACTGAAACCTGTAATACAAAGTGTTAATAGGAAGTCTTTTTACAATAACTAGTGTACTGGTACCACGTTGGATCAAGACAAAGTTACTGTGTTAAGGGGAATTGGAAGTAGTTTCATGTACCTTGATCAGTCTGCGCAGCAATGGTGGAAAAGCAGCAAAAAATATTAAAGAAACCCTAATTCTGCTCAACGCAAAGGACAGTATATCAGAGTCAGTAACCTGACTCAAGAGAAACAGAGTACTCCTCAAGTAAGATTTGACCAGTGGCCTCAGATTTTTCCACTTCACATTATTCTTCATCTCTAAAATAGTATCTTTCCTAATATTGGAGGATGATATTCCCAGTAGACCCCGAAACAAACTATCAGCCTCATGGAGCACAAACATCAGTATCTTGCAGAAAGGTTCGCTGTCCTCAATTCTACAGCTCAAACCAGTATCAAGAAAGCCAGTCGATCCAGTTCCATAATGGCATGCAGCACGATATGCATTTAATAAGCTCATAAAGGCAGAAGTGCTCTGCTTCTCAGTAACTAGTTGACACAGAGAGTTAATAGCAGCCACAGTCAGTGACATGCCATTTTTCAAATTTGAAGCCTCTTCATCTCCCTCATTACCAGTCTCATCTTCGTCAGAGCACTGTTGAACAGCTATCAATATTCAATATTACTGAATGGAAAAGGCAGACTACCAAATTTTGAAATACAAACAAAAAACCATATCACATCATCTTATAGTTGGCCACCTCATATCTCAATTTAATATTTTGTAACCTTATGTTACACATGTGTACAACACTTGAAACTTTCCCAAAAAAAGTGACAGCTTTTAACATATAGCCTTTTTGTGCCATTTATGTGTCTGTTGACCTATGTTATGAATTCTCTACATGTACCCAACTGAATATATAAAGAGGAAGGTCTAACTTAATTAGGTGAAACCTTCAGAAAATTATCTCTGCTTTATGCTATCTACCTCTCTCTTCTAACATTATACAATATATATTGTAACAGTACAGATGTTTGAATTCATAATTGATACATATTCTTGAAATCAAATGATATACACCTATCGCACTAAAACCCAAAGAGCATTTGTTTAACCATGTATCTTCCAGAAGCCAACGACATAGAATGAAGATTTTATAATTGACAACTTTTGCATTTTCAATTACCTTTTTATTCAAAAATTGCACATAAAACATAATCATTTAAAAAATATAAATAACTAGTCAAATGTGGTATTATTCTTTCCCCTTTCACGCAAATTTCCTTACAAATTTAATCTGAGAGAAAACAGTTGCTATCGTTTATGTAAAACTAACCAGCTACAGTGAAGATGATCCCCAATGTATTTTTCTTCCATATTATTATGCGCAACAGTCAAACAAACAACTAAATAACTAAAAACTCTCATTATAGAACTGTGGGTTCCCTTAAACCTTTACTTCCCATGATATGCTTAAGTTTTATTTTATAGACATCTGAATGGGCAAGTTTAGTGTATATTCCACATACTCATCTCTGTTTAGAACAAACTTTAAAGCGGATATTTTGAATATAAATGCTGATGGCAAGTAGCAAAAATCAAGAAGCATGCATATATATATATTTGACCAAGATATTAATAATCCTAATGGAAAAGAAATTATGCTACTTACACTCTCTTCATTGTTGGATGCATCAAGACCCTTATCATAGTTTTCCAAAAACATTGCAAACTTATGATCCTGAAAATTTTCCAAGTAAAGATGAAAGCTTTAAATAAATTTACAAAAAAATTGCACAGCTGCAGAACAAAAGAAGAGAAAGAAATAAAGAACGGAACCACTAAATGGAAAGATGGGAATATGTAAATTTCCAATATCCATCCTGTATATCACATACTTCAGAAGAACCCACTCTAAAATCATAAATAAGGACCGTGAATATTGATGTCTACCTAAGTAGCACAAGTTGTTCTGCAATAAATACTTCATATAATTTTCCTTATTGAGGCACACTGCTACTTCCAGGAAACCCTGAACCCATATTAGTGACTTGGACTTAATTTTTGGTGTAATCCAAGTCTTGTTTCTGCTTTGAAACATTCAAGTCATTACTTAAAAGATAAATACATTGTCAAGACAAGACAGTTACTTTTTCCTTCAATTTGTCCAATCTCTTTGTTATTTTCAAAAGCTCTACATGGATTTCCTTGTTTTGTACTGATAAAGCGGTACTGCCAGTGCCACCACTCTTTTCTGCACATAAGACCAATGAAATATTAATAGAAGAAGAGAGGCAAAAAAATAACCTTGTTTATGTTAGAGGAAAAAAAGAAGCTAATGGTTTCTTCACCTTCTTGATGACTTCCACTTTCACTTTCACCATTTTGTGTGAAGCTTGAGTCTTGATGATTTGATGATACAATCTATATAAATAAGCCCAAGAAATGCATAAACTTATAAGTTAACATAAATCCGTGACATAATTCAATTCAAAACCTCTGAAAGATATCCGTCACTTTCTGAGTCATCTTCCAATTCATCAATGTCCTCTTCACCGAATACTGAATCAAGGGAAACAACTTCAACGCCTTCATTAGCTTGGTTTCTGAGAACAAAAAAATGACAGTTAAAAAAAAAAACAGATCAAGATAATTCATGTTCTCAAAACAATCCCCGTAAAAATACACCCCATTACCTTCCATTAGGCAAGACTGCTGCATCCTCTTCGTGGGCTTCAATGGGATCACTGTCATTTTCTATACGTTATTTGAATAAACACGGTGAGATTGTACATCAATATCAAAAGAACTCAAAGTAAAAACTATGTGTAGGCTAAAATGAAGTAGTCGAAGCTTGAGTACCACCACATTTATTGATAAAAATCATAGTGATGCCCTTTGGTCTACTACCTAGAGAAATCATTTCATTTGTATGCATATTATAGGAGGAAGCCAATCAAATATTCCCTCACAGTACTGAATGAGTAGAGGAATGAATAGTAACCTATGACATAACATAAGCCTACAAAGAAGAGAAGCCTAAATTGATTTGCATTCACCGCCAACCTTAGTTCTGCATTCTACTCCAGCAACACTACCACTCAAGCTCATATTAAGCAGGCAAAGGTCCTAACTCTACCTCAATAGTGTCAAAACTAAAGCTTCAGCTAAAGCCTTGGATAAGTGCTGTGGACTATGATTAACAAAGATATGAAGGGGCAACAGTATAAAACATAAGCTTATCTATATATGAAGCGGAGCCTGAAGAGATTTCCATTTCAATTAACACCAAACCCCAATTGTCCATTCTACTCCCACAACAAAAAAACAGCCCAGCCCCTTATTTGTAAAACCAAAGCTTTAGCCACAGAATGATATATAAACAATAATTTTAAAACAAAAGCTTCTCCACACAGTATGAGACACTAAACTTATTTTCTTTTCAATCAACACCAAGACCCAATTTGCCTTCTACTCCAACATTCTTTTCAATTGAAAAAAGAAACACCCACAAGCTCATCTTTTACTCTAAAAAAAAATCACAAGACATTATCCATTTCCCGATGCCAAATACTATACCACCATACATATATATATATATAGCTTCAAACAATGCAAAGTTCTTACTTGAAGAAGCTTTCTTCTTGAACATGGACTTCAGCTTCCGCTGCCTTATGTAGACTGTCTGGAGATTCTTCTTCGCAAACTTCCTCGCCTTCTTCCCCAATTTCCCCATCTCAAATTCTTCTCCTTCTCTGCCGCCAAAATTTCCTGCCCAAACAATGATTTGACGAATCAAACCAACCCATTCAATGCAAATGTACGCGTGTGTGTATAAATATGTAAATAGTCAATTGAACACAACTTGTAGCAGTTGCAGCTACGTCCTGCTGCTACTGCTCTTGTTGTTCCTGTGTTACTTCACTTCCAAGTTGTAGAACGCAAGGGCCAAAGTTGAAAATTTGACATACATTTGGGAACTTATGCAAATATTTTAAGTGTTGTGAGACGTTGGGTCCCACATTCGTTACCAAAGTCCAAAACGGAACTAGGTTTAACTGACCACAGGCACTCACCATGCCCATGAACATGAACATGTGAGCTTGGAGGGCACATATGTAATTACATCTCTTAATGACTTTTGATGATTTCTTGAACCTACCATCGGTGTGTCTAAAATTATTGTTAATTAGGTGTTAGTTCATCAAACAAAGTTACACCACTTGAATCAATTGTTCTTACACAAATTGCACAGTGAATAATAGGGACGTAAGCAACCTGGAAGCTAATTTCAAACGTTTGTTTTTCTCCATGTAGAAGATAACAATGTACTCTGAACAACAAAATACTCCAATCCAGGACAAGCAAATTACAAAGAAAGTGATCTTATTATTGAGTTATCACTAAAAGCATGACTTGTTTCCAAGAATCCATGGAATTGTGTCTTCTGCGATAATTGGGAAAAGGGCTCCTAGTAACCCCAGATGTCATTGCGAATTTCGTCATCAAATTGCTTCTTCAGCTCAGGATGTTTGGCAAAGTATTCTTCAGCGGTCATGGTGCTAAGATTTTCCTGTCAAGATGCATGCAATGTGAGAAAAAAAATTATATGCATGGAACTGGACATAACATATCACTGATCGGTCTCTTTCCATTACCTTCAGCTCTCGAACTTCAACAATTTCCCTCTCTATACGCTCTGACTCCTTCAGAGATTGTGCCTCGGCTTCTTTCAGCTCCACCAACTATAATCCAAAAGAATGCTTTGCATTAAAAACATGAGTGGGATTGAAATATGCACAAACCGGAAGTGGCCAGGCGAGAGAAAAAAGAAGAGTAATATGTGAATCATGGTGCTTGTTTTTACCAATGCCTCAATTTTAGGCTTGTATTCAGGAGTGACTGTGTCTACATACTTGGGGATCTCGATGCCTGCAACGCAAAAGTTGAAGATGTGGAAATGGTTAAATCTAGGAAATACAAATGCAAAGGAACAACCGAAAATCCAGTTGCACTGGTAAACAGGATAAAGTTGATTCGAATCTTCAAACAATTTTCAGCGTTCCATGATTTGAATCTGGTTAAGCATAAAATGATACAGCCACACTATGAGCAAACCAGCTACATTAGCTTTAAACCAAGAATCAACCGTACTCCCTATAATACCTGTTGCAAAACTCAATGTCATAACAAGCAACCTTAGTAGCACTACTTCTCTATGTTTTCAGTTGATACATGGAATCAAAGAAAACTGGGACTATCCAATGTGTCTATATAAGGGTAGGTCCAAGTGAAATATATAAGCCCCCTTGTGATTTATAACTTTGAGACACACCAAATGCAGTTTTAACTTTATCTCCTGATGTTCACAGTGATATGGTTTGAAATGGCTGATATGGAGCTACAATGATAGACATCCAACAATAAGTGGTATGGATTGAACTCGATCATAATTCATCTAGAATAGCAAAACCATCAAATGATATGGAAGCATCAGCACATTCAAAGCCTTAAATAAGTACTAGTTCAGTTGTCCAAGCAATTCATAACACACAAAGTTGGGTAGCAATGCTAAAATTGGATGAGAGATGAGCATGCTAAACAAGGCGAGCATCTGAAAATAACTATTCTTTTTTCAATGCCATGACTTGTATCAAATTATGTACCTTTTCTCTGTAAAAAAACCCTCACTCAAGCTCGCAAACTTACATTACAAAATAGGTAAATTGATACATGGCTAAAACATAGGGGGTGAATAAGTCAGAAAACATACTGTCATAAACCTCTTTGTACATATCCACCAAGCGAGAGCCAATTCCTTTCCTGTAATACTCCCAATCAATGGGCTCAGGTTCCTGCATATGGGATTATATGATAGGATCAGAGGAATAAACATGCCAACACAATAACAACTGCTGTAAAGTTCACTATAATTCTAGTAATAGGTCATATGTATTTTCAAAACATTGTCAAAACATATAAAGAAGACATTTTCAAGTCCATTTCATAAAAGTTCAAACCGAGTTGGGTTCATTTATAAAACTATCATAAGGAAATTGATAGTCATTTTAAACAAACTGGCAGCAGATCTTTACTACCCAGCAGGTTGTTTTTGTTTTTGCACAATTCTGAAGCACAGAGAATATCAGCTACTTCAATAAATAAATAAATGTTCATTTACTCAGATCAACTTCCTCCCCCACTAGCAAACCCTAAATCTAAAAAACACAACAGTCCCAAAAAAAATCAAATACATTTTCATGCTCGATGAGCAATCAATCAGTGAATACACGCATCTAGAAAAGAAAAGGCATACTTGGCTGAACTTGGTCTGGAGCTGATTGTTAACATCATCGAAGGTGCGGCGGAGATTGTTGAACTCCTTGCGAGACTCCTCGGTGACTAAAAGCTTCCCCAAGCCTTCCCAATCTATGGCTCTTGTTGCCTTGAACGCCACATCAGCTACCTTTTTCCCTGCTCCGCTCATTTTCGCAGTCTCTCTCTCTCTCTCTAGCTTCTCGAGGCGATGAAGATGAAGCAGCGCTGCTAGTCTATTCTCTGTTATCGATCTGAGAGAAGAAGTCCAACCCTTTTCTCGCTATTCCGTTGGCTCTTTTAATGGACCTTACGATTGAGTTAATATGTGGGCCAGGCGCAGGATATAACGAAGCAAATATTCTCAATAGAAGCTAAACAATGAACAAGTGAAGGAAGACAAACATTATCACGCGAGCCCAATGGTTATGCAGAATGAATAAGAATATTGGGGAGAGCCCATTTCCATTATTTTTGCAAGAG
>JAYMSW010005107.1:0-10347 GCA_036897725.1 Erodium texanum | reverse complement strand
ATACATGGCATCCACTCAACTAAAGATGTGTTATCCTAATTATAAGTTAACAATCAAAATTAGTTTTTGATTCAAGGGCTGGAGAAAAGAAGAGGACAGGGAGGAAATTTTAAGAATCTGACGATAAGTGAACAGTAATAGTCGCATTGATCTAATAGACTTCAATTGTCTATCAAGAATCAACCTCGATCGGCGATTGGTCACCTAGTTGCTTCGTAAATTTAGGTGTGTTCAGGTTCTCGCTCTGGATCTGCACAACCTGATCGTGATCGGACTCCGGCGACATGGAAGAATCGACATCAATTTCTCCAACTCCTTAACACAACCATAATTTACAAAAGATCGGAAGTTGTAATGACCGCGAGTTAGCATTGGTGGTGAACATTCCGATTATGCTCGAAATCGACACTCTATCTCTACTAGATTCACGTTGAGCTTTACCTCCTCAGATCTCCAATCCGAAAACGAGAGGCTGAAGAGAATTCTGAAAATCAGAGCGCGAGCATATAATGGAGATCTTCAGGCGCTATTTGGCGGAGCATACAATGGAGATATCGCCGAAGATACTGCTCAGAATTCGTTGGAGATCGCTGGAGCTTCTTCAATTCCCTCTTCTCTTCGCATGCATTCTAGTGCGATTTTTGGAGGAGAAAACATATGTTCATTGCTGAAGTTGTGAAGGTAAGGGTAAGGATTAGGTGATTTTACTGTTTTGCCCTTTCCTTCATTTTATGTTATTAAGTTTTGACTTTACTAAGAAGCTTTGGTCTAATACAAATGAATGGTTGGAATTAATCCGAAAGTTTGTATTTTAAGCGTCATTTGTATTTGATTTCATGCCTACATATATTACCCTTATATATTTTTATCTACAATCACATATGAAGGATAAATTAAACAATTCTACAATTCCAAATGAGAAGAGTCCTAGGCAATTAAAAAATCTTCAACTCACATTCATATATTCACTTAACAAAAAGATATGCAATCTATATATATACACCCCATTTAAACTATACAGCTTCTTTGAGCCAAATTGCTACCCATACCATACCCTTGGTACATATGTTGAAATTAGATCATCGGATCGAAACACCTGTGAAAAAAAATTGTAAATAACTACGTATTTGCAACCAGCGATCCCTATTCTACCATCAATTGAATGACATTGACATGCCTAAGGTCATAGGAGCTGAAACTCTACATGGAATGGCGACTATCTTTCACCGGTCGTTCTTCTTGAATCTCTTCATATTCTTCATCGTCCGCCCTCTTACCCGCTTGCTCTTTCCAGTATGCAACTAACTTTTTCAAGCGAGCCACCTCTTTTGATGACACATTTTTGCTTGGGTCATTCACGATTGACCTCACCCTCGATGCATACCTGAATGTGAAGACAAAACTATTTTAGAACAAGAGACCATACTTCCAAATGAGAAAATTGAGTGAAACTGAGTTGACTAAAATGATTCAAACAATAAACCCTCCAAAGGCCACATTGCTTAGAAAATAGGAATCGAACTTTTTAACTCTGCTTTGTCAAAGAGGATACATAAACCACAAACTTAAAACTATAAACAATTTAGAAATTTGAATCCATTTCTAACTACTAAAGAAACATTGCAAATTTAGAAATTTGAATCCATTTCTAACTACTAAAGAAGCATTGCAACTAAGGGCTAATTACACCCAAGTTTACACGCTTTTAACCTAGGTACGCCAAAGTTCTAAATTCATTATGCAGTTACCCTGCGCCCATGACCCTTATCTCAAAAAATGCCCTTTTTCATCTTTTTGATAGTTGTATCTTTTGAGGAGTCTTTTTAAATCTACTAAACCATTTTTTACATCTAATCAAAATGTTTTGGGTAGTTATGGGGTCTTTTCTGAGATTATGGTGAAGGAGATTTTCATCATTTTCTAGTGAAAAGAGCTATGTGATTTTTTTAAAACCTAGAGTAGCTGCAAAAACGAATTTAGAACATTAGCTATGTGAAAAATGTGTAAACTTAGATGTAGCTAGGTGTAACTAACCCTTGCAACTAATGGTCAAAGCTATTTTTGTAATGATGTAAAACTAGATTGTAAACCACTCTACACAAGCATTTGAAAAGAAACATATGCACAAATGACAAGGATAGTGTAACATACATGAGAGAGTTGTAGGTCTCATCCAAGTTTGATTCAGCAGGTGATACGTTCACAAACATGAGTGTCTTGGCATTACCACCAAGTGAATCACTCATTAGCATGGTTAGCTTATGGTTCCTGTAAGGTATGTGCTGACCTCCAGATGACAAAGCACTGATAACATCTCCTAGTGCAGACAATGATTTGTTGATGCTCTGAGCTTCCTTCAATTGACTACCAGCTGAACCAGATTTTTTCACTCTTTCTGATCCGGCAAGATCAACAAAACTCAACTGCATACGAGGTATTTTAGTAAAACTTACCATCTGTTAAGTTGTTTAATGATGGCACATAAAACTGATGAAGACCATACCTTTCCTCTTGCGACGGATTGAGTTTGAAGATTGGTACTCTCGATCACAATTGAAAGAATCAAGTGAGATCTTGAACTTTCTTCGTTCATTTGAGTCCCGGATGTATGTCGTCGTTCGGATCCTCTTTGAATAATGTTCTTCAATTCTTCAAATGTTGAAATTGGAACAACTGTTATATTCTCTACTGATACCATGCCCTGTCAAAACAAATCAGAAAACAAATACATCTTCGTTAACAAGCTAGGATTTGTTTTGAAATCAAATGTGAATCACATAAAGATTAAAGTAACTTCGCTGAACTTGTCATATAAAAAATGGTTAATTGCACACAACTACCTTTATGAATTGCACACACACATAACCCATAGTAAATTTCCATGGACACATAACCTCGCCGTAAATTTTCCAGACACATAACTACCCTTATGAATTTTCGTCACCATACAACAAAATAGACAGAAACCATCAAAAAAATTGAGTTTTTCCGTCACGTGACTTTGAGATTTTATATTACCCCAAACTACTCAGTCGCATCCTATAATCTTCTGGAAGGATGGGAATGAGTAGTTTTGAGATATTATAAAAAAAAAATAAAAAACTTAAGTCACATGACGATAAAAACGAATATTTTGATGGTTTCCATCAATTTGCTACCATGGCGACACGTGAAAATTCACAAGAGTACTCTCGTGTATGTGGAAAATATACTACGGGGTTATGTGTCTGGAAATTTACTATGGGGTTATGTGTTTGTGGACAATTCATAAAGGTAGTTGTGTGCAATTTACCCTAAAATGATTTTGTCCACTTGTTTTTTTTTTTTTGTTTCCTGTTCTTGTATTTGTATCCCATTTAGTATTTATTTGGAGTTCTAATGGATTATAAATCTGGTTGCAGTTTTAAACTAAAAACTCCTTTGATGTTTTTGGATTAATCATATTTGCAAAGTTGTGTAATTGACATTTGTGAGGTTTGGCAGGCAGTGCAAACATTGATAGAGGAGGAGTTCAAGGGAATTGAACATTTGCGCACATCAACACTGCATAAGAAGATTGCATCTGCTCGTCATGATTTCATCAAGCTTTCAGGTGCTGAAAACAAGCTGGAAGCATTGCTCCAGGTCTAGTTCTGTATACCATCTTGCTCATTTCCTGCTTTGAAGTTATTTTGCTATTTATGGTGACAATAGTATGAACAAGTATAATATGGCCCTACATTACTGCTTCATTGAAAACCAAATATATTTGACTTGGAATACCAATTAAATTTGATGGCAGGTTCTTGAGCCAAGTTTGGCAAAAGGAAATAGAGTGATGGTGTTCTGTAACACGTTGAATTCTAGCCGAGCTGTGGATCACTTTCTTGGGGAAAGTGAGATCCCTACTGTCAATTACCATGGTGAAGTGCCGGCTGAGCAAAGGTAACACAACAAATATATACTCTAAATATCTTTGTAGAGCATTACTGTTGGCAACGAGGTAAGCCTAATATGATTTATATTTTCTCTAAGACAACAAACTTTACCTAACTAGTTTCCCTTAAAACTCAGGGTTGAGAATTTAAAGAAGTTTAAGAGTGATGACAAAGATTGCCCCACATTGGTCTGCACTGACTTGGCTGCTAGAGGACTTGACCTCGATGTAGATCATGTTATCATGTTTGATTTTCCAACAAACTCCGTAAGTATAGTGCACGATCTTTATGCCTTTATCACTTTATGGATGCACTTGATTTGTTGTTCTCTCTCTCTTTACAATATTTCGAAGCCTAATCCTATTTTCTTTGGGTTATTAGATTGACTACCTTCATCGCACTGGAAGAACTGCTCGGATGGGTGCTAAAGGTGTGTAGCGTTACTTTTCTTTTTGGATCCTCCATGACATGGAGATGTTACCGATTGATTTATTTCTATGGAGTTTCTAATATAGTTTTTTTATAGGGTAAATTGCATATAACTATCTTTATGAATTGTCCACAAAACATAACACCATAGTAAATTTTCACACACATTACCCCATAGTATATTTTCCACTTGCAAAAGACACCTTACGAATCACCATCGTACAAAATAGACAAAAAGCATCAAAATTTTCGATTTTTTTTGTCACGTGACCTACATATGAGTTTAAAATTACATAATATCCCAAAACTACTTGTTCTGATCCTTTAGTCCTCCAATTTCAATACGATTATGTGTAGGATTTCGAGAACGAAATCAAATAGAAGTAAGAAGAGTAGATCGTGAGTAGTTTTGGGATACTTGTAAGTCACGTGACAGAAATGAAAAGAATTGTGATTGGTTTCTGTCTATTCTGTATGATGGCGACATGTGAAAATTCATAAGGGTTGTAGTAATGTGTCTGGAAAATTAACTAAGGTGTCATGTGTTCGTGGAAATTTTACCCTTTTTTATACTATGCACACCGTGGATACAAGTGATAAATGCATGTATGTAGGTTAAAGCATTAAGTGGAAACTAAACAGAAGCAATCAAAAACTTGAAAGTAACTGATTTGCTCTCTCCACAGGTAAAGTAACGAGTTTGGTTGCGAAAAAGGACCAGCTTTTGGCAGCTCGCATCGAGGAGGCGATAAGGAAGAACGAGAGCTTGGAGTCACTCACCATTGACAATGTTCGGAGAGATGTTGCGAGAACCCGAATAACCGACCAAAAGGGTAAAAACGAAAAATTGGTTAGAGCTTCAAAACAGAGAGGTGCCTCAGATGAGGGAAGCACTTCAAGTCAGCGAAATAACACTAAAACAGTAACAGGGAAGCCTTCTGGTCCTCGAGCCAGAGTTGGTGGCGCTCTTCAGACACCTGCAAGGAAAAATTCAGGAGTGAAAACAACGAAAGTATCAACCGGATCCAAATATGGCAAGGTCACAACTCAGGCCTCAAAGTCAGGAAAGCCTTCCAGCTCCGGAAAACCATATTCGGGTCAGAAAAAGAAACCAGAGGGTGTGAGAAAAACGACTTCAGGTGGAAAGAAGAGGACGGAGAGTGGGAAGCCTATGACCAAGAAACTAAGTGTCGTGGGCTTTCGGGGTCGGAACAGTTCATTGAGGTCAGGTTGATTATGTTGAATTTTGAGAGATGGAACAAAGGTTGTGGGTGAAGTGATAGATATCTCGTATAATAAGTATGAGGTCGCTGATTCCAGTCCTCTTGAATGAGTGTGCATATGTTTTTTTTTTCTGTCAAGGAACCTTTTTGAAATCTTCCAGAACATTTGTAGCAGCAATGTTAGCAGGTCATATGAAACATTAAATTCCTCAGAAATCTGATTAGATGATACTTTCGACCTAGGGTATGCTTTTCAGCTGAGCTGACATGTTCTCGGAGTCCTCTGGCCTTGTTTGATGTCATTTTTATGTCTGGGTTTTTGTTTTTCCACATCATATTTTTACAGATGTATTATAATGATATAACATGTTTTCCTAAATCTTGACATTTATATATATAATTCTAGTAGGAAACACTTTTTTTTTAAAGCCAGTACACACTGTTTTTATTTGGTCATATTCTAATGTTTTTTCGGGGCCTTAATCTTATATTTGTGCCTTGGACCACCAAAATCTCATAAATAGGGGTGGTCATCGGTCGGTGGCATATTTCACATGTTGCATTGGTGGCGTCGGTGTGTCCATTTCTCGGACCGTAATTGGGTTGGTCAGTTTTTTCACCGTCTAGGCCCCCGCCGGTGTCCGATAATAACCGACCATCTAGGGCCCTTTAGTTGGACCTTTATGTGTACCAAAATCAAGGTCCAAAACCATATTTTTTCCAGATTTTTTTTTGTGGTTCTTTCTATTTTTGATACAAAACTAATTATAAATTGTATAAAATATAAAATAACACAATCATTTTTTTTATTTAGACCAAAAACGTTTAAGGAGAGATCAAAAAGGACTTAATTGTTTTCAATTTGACCCATCCTTAAAGAGAGAGAGAGTTGAGCATGTTGCGTTGTTGTTGCATCAAAGTTGTAAAAAGGGAAGTAGAAACAAAAAGTGAGAGGGAGTTGGGTTGAACCTACCTTCCAAAGCATGTGCTCCTACTTATTTCATTAATTATAGTCTATATCTAAGGACCCAAATAACCCTGAACCCCACTTTTAGATACCGGCATGACCGGGTTAACCGATGGTAAGACAATGTTGTAACCGGCCACCGGACCAGTGTCCATCGGTTTGCAACATCTCATGACCGAACCGGACTAATGGCCGTCGGAACACCTCATCAACAACTCGATGCCAACCGACTACAACCGATACACTGATTACGGCCAAACTCTAGCGTGTTTATATCCTAGTCTTTGTCTCACATAATGTGATTAAGGAGTTAATTATCACTTCACACCAATGATCTATTACACTATAGTTTGAGTCAGTGATGTCTAATATAGACACCTCATTAATTTCATGACATATCTTCCCAAGAGTCACATGGACTGAGAAGCATGCATGGTAGGTTTGTGGGGTTGAAAAGATAATAAAGTTTATTCATATATGTGGAATGACATGAAATGCCGATCTTATCTGTGGGTTTGATTCTTTTTTTGTTTTTTTGTCCATACTCAAGTGTCGGCCTTCATTATTCTCTTCACACGAGCCTTTTTCTTTTGCTTGTCTCTATATTTTATTCCTTTGTGTCATCTTGCCTTTTCTTTCCAATGCCTTGCTCTCTAGCTTTGCTTTTTCTGTTTCTGTTCTTGTTTTCTCTTTTCATTTTTGAAAAGTTGGTTAATATGTGATGAGGATGCTATATATAGACAAAAGTGTGATCCTTTTATGGTTATTACATTCCAAGAATCAGATTTTTTTATGGAGTATTTGAGTTCGAGATATGAGTTGAGTTTTTTCTTTAAAGCATTTATAGTGAGTGGATTCTCGGTCGAAAGGAGTTAGGGTTTTTAGGACACCCATAACGAGTGGATTCGTTGTTACTTCTGATTGAGAATCCACCCAAACTATTACATGAGGCCACCGTAGAGTGTGCTGGATTTCACGGCCTGAAACGGGGGAAACGTTGACGGGTATAGAGTCTACAATAGACGTCAGTGAATTCCGTGGAGTGGGTAGGCTATAAGTGACAAAAATCCGTTTGCCTTGGTGGTTGATTAGACTGAAGTGGCACGGATTGCTAAGCAACCACGCTATCGATCAAACCCCTCAATACTCTTTCTCTCAGAAACTCGTTGCTCTAAAGAGAGAATAGAGATGGTGCGTAACAGAATCAGATTTGAAGGCTATGTAATAGTGGAACCAGATGGGTACACTGGCGGCCTTGCTTTGTTATGAAGGAATAAGGAGAAGGTGACCCTGAATTCCCTCTCGAACCACCACATTGATGGGCAGCCGTCACAGTGTTGATCCTGAAGCCACTAAGACAACCCCGGATCATAAACAAATCTTCCGAGTCTCTTCCCCTGGGAGATCTCTGAACAAAACACCTCCCAGTACAACCAACCCAGAAATCGCGGACGCATCTACCATCATCATCGGCCAAGGCATAGATCCTAAGAAAACGGTCGGATAGAGGAACATCAAGAGCCCAAGGATCCTCCCAAAAACAGATACGAACACGATACCTCAAAGACCATCTCAGCATACCCAATCCGAACACAACAAGAAACCTCTGATCTCAGGCGAGAGCAGCTATGTGACAAATCAACAGAGAGGAGGACAGAGGATGAACAAGGAGATTGCCGAGTTACTACTCAGCGGGGTCCCAACTACAACAGATGCATAAGACTCGTCTTTAGAGAGCGATCCTATCGAAGCAAATTTTTTTCCCATCTATATACAATTCATAAGGACACATTTAAACAATTACCCTTTTGTAATTCTCTGTCATATGCCTTTCATCGACTAGACTTAATATGTAATATGTTGATCTCGTTTGGGGATATCTGGGATTGGTATTGGTATTAGTACAGTGTACCTTCAAAACTTCATACACCTTTAAATCATATGTGATACATTGGCATGTGCATTTTCATTCCTTTTCTTGCATCACACTTAAATAGACATGAAATGACTTCTGTTTTTCTCTTGAGATATTTGTTCAAGTCTTGGATTTTTATGTCTACCGACTGGTCTTGATAATAATTATGTACAATAAATAATACGATGTGTTTATTTCTCTTCAAAATTAAGATTCGTATATTATCATTGTTATTTGAGTTTTGATCACATAACTATTAATTAGATTAACAATTTTTTTTTTGTATTTACTTTCATATCACATTTTCGTTTGAAGAATGATAGATTGGTGTGTACTTGTTTATAGCGGCCTCTAAATTGATGTTTTACAATATACATTAGAGCTGTAGCATCTATTTTTAAATACTCTATTCTCAATGTAACTATATTAAATAAATATGTTTTTGTTCACCAAATTCATGTAGCATCTATTTTTACAGACGCAACTTTTTTTTTATTATTGTAGTAAAAACACAAATCATACAACTATAACTACAATGTACATTAGAGCAACTAAAGTTCATATGTTCAAGTAGACAAACACTTAAATTTTGGGACCTAATAATAAAATGTATATCCATTATAACGGACGATACTTACATGTTGAATAAAATAATGCCATTTTAAAATCATTCATATCAATATGAAAATTATGTTTAATACATTATAACAGACATATACATGATGTGAAGGAACATATGATCTGACAAGACTAAACTCCAAATTATTAAGAAAAATGCTCGATATTATTGCACATGAATCATTACAAATGCAAATGTTTTGGACTTTGTAGACATTGCGTGGTTTGAGTTATAAGTGTCCCTCACAAAATTCGACTTTTCTTTTGTACTTTAAAGGTAGACGTTGATTAAATTTTATAATGATGAATTAGTTACTAAGTCTTAAATTTATCACCTAATTCTAGTACATACATAAAATAGTTCAGGGGACGACCAGATGAACAACTAAGTAATTCGCACAAGTAGTCAAATGAGGCCTCCTGATATTCTCCCAAGCTTTCACCGGTTTTTGGTTCCCTCTTCGGTCATCCTCCCTATTCCAGCTCCTTCGGCCGCTGGTGTCTTTGTTATCTTCGGCAATTTTCTGACCTTTGTCTCGCCTTCGTGGTTTGTATCGTTCGTGTCTTCTCTTGGCTCAATTAAAGCATCCTTTTTGGCCAGGAGACGCTTGCTTTCTAGCTGCCGGTTCGGGTTCGCTCTCTTCCGACATAGATCTGAAGCAACTAGAGTCCTTTCCTCTCTTTTTAACCCGGTCTTGTTGGGCAATCGCTTAGTGATGGATTTATATGTAGTTAAATGAAAATAACCTATAAGTTCGTACATATATTATATAATTTACTAATTTATATGAATTAAACTTGGGGCCTTTGAGTGTAAGAGGGATACACAAAAGGGAGCACGACGGTGGGGAATTATTCCCATGCATATATAGGCCGGTCTAGTTTGTCTCATTATTATTCTTAATTGCTTCCATCTGAATTCATATTGAGTACATATTATTTCGGCCTCAATTCATATCGAGTCGACATTGTTAATAATTGAATGTACTTATTGAGAGTATTTTTCTCCAAAGGATTGAGATAGTTTATTTATTTACTATTATTATTTTTGGGTAAAAAATTGCCCCAATGATATACGTCTTTACGAGCGTACATGCTATCATTTGATCGTATTGGGGGCAAAGACAATGCCCAAACACAGATGGGAATGGATTAGAGCCAGATACAGATGGGAGGACAGCCCATACAAAGCCGGGAGGATAAACCCAGACGCAGCTGGGAGACTGCAAACCTAACTACACTAAACCGGATCTATGCTAACCCATATTAGCGGCTCTC
>JAYMSW010005106.1:0-10348 GCA_036897725.1 Erodium texanum | reverse complement strand
CGCTAAATCTTGCAGATTCAAAACCAAGAAACTGCAGAGGCTCTACGACAATTACAAGACGAGACCGGGACTCTTCTGATCATTGTCTTCATTATATGTATTTTTTGTATTCCACATTAAACACTATAAATTCCTTTATTCCTTCATTAATTGCTTACAAACTCAAGTATATAATTAATACAATTTCTTCTTTATTAATTTCCCTTCTTCATTAATTAACAAGCATTCTTGATTATATATATATACTGCATTACTTATTTATCCAAACTGTTATCAACTGTCCACGGGCAGTTGAACTTGAAATGGCTCTTGGGATCTGATATTGAGAACAGTTTGATCCAACGCTCGCCCTCCAATACCCAAACATCAATCCTCTTTGGCCAAGTGTACCAAAATCAGGACACTTAACTCGTAAAATTCCTCTTTTGCTAGACTAAATCCGATGATCCTACACTTACCATTGACATCATACATCACAAAATGGGCAAAATGATAATAGCTTGTAACATTCACGGTCATGATCAGACACATGAACACAGAACATCATGATCTGGATGCAACTTTCCTCTGCTTTTAAAATTGTTTCTTCACTACAACAGGTGATATTTACGAAACAAAGAACCTGGAAGAAACATGTGCCACCCCAAAAGTTGATAAACTCATCCACGAAAGCATCCTTAGACAAATCGTTGTCACAACGACGAGATGTACAAAATTACAAGCATGTCCAACACAAATCGTTGGTTTATATATATCTCAAAATCAAATCAGAGCCTACGAACATCAGCAGGATCGAGCATCAGCTGACGGAGACCTTTTGATTACTTGGTAGCAAAAATGGGGGAAGAAACCGGGGAACTGAAAATGCCAGTATCAAACATAAAAGCACCAACACTACAACCCACCAAGCTTTGTGTGGGATGCCCAACAATAGTTCATCACAAACTGTCATGAAAAAAAAACAAAAAGAACAATTAACATATGATGTTGAACTGAAATACGTAATAAGATGCATATCATAACTTTTGTATAAATAGAATAAATAAACAGCTAACCATAGTTCCTCAACCATTTGCACTAACACTTACCATTAACAAGAAATACATTTATGATGTTCCTAGGCATTGAACACTTTCAAAAGCTAATTGGGTTGCAGAAAAATGCATATTTACCCTAAATAAATAAGTACATAACAAGACGCGATGCAAACAACAACGAAACCAGAGGCGCATTCAGGGAATACAATGAGGGGGAACAAAATTGTTATAGTAGCAGGGCAATAATGACATTTTAAGTTATGGGAAATTACATGTCACCACCATTATTTTGTAACTTGTATCATGTCACCTCTATTAATATAAAGTTGTATCAAGTCAACACCCTAAATGTTACTTTTGTATCACTGCAAACTTGCATTTTGTATTAATTTACCCTAATGTCCGTTAAAAATGACGAAAAAATCTCATTTTTTTCCCCAAAAATACCCCTTTGAATATAAAATCCAAAAAAAAAAATGATGCCATGTCGCTTAAATATTTATTTTTCATTTTATTGTTAAAACAGGGGTATTTTCGACATTTCATGTAAAATTTAACGCTGTTATGGACGGTGATACAAGTTTAACGCTAAAGGGGTGACATCATACTACTTTGAACTAACGGTGGTGACATGATAGAAGTTACAAAATAACGGCGGTGACATATAATTTCCCCTTTAAGTTAATAGGGGCAAATTTCAAATATCAGCTGGGCAAACTCCAAAAACTTATAGGGGAAAATATGAATTCTTAAAAATGCACAGTTAATAATACCATTACACCCTTGTGATCATCCCCATTGTTGATGCAATAAGGCAAGATGAATCAAAACACTAGATACAGAAAACTTTTATGTACAATGATAAGAAAATTTGATAATTCATGTTGTTATAGCTATATAAATCTAAATTACCTATATTGAAAATGATGTATTCCCTCTCCCGTACGTTAGGTATCGCAACAATCCCCTCAGGTTCAACGTTCACCATAACAAACATCCCATCCTGAGCAAAGTCAAACCTCTAAGTCTTAGCCGTCTGATAAATATCAAAACAAGTTCAAGGCTAAAGAAGAAAGAACAAAACCTGGTCGAGACTGTCGGTCTTGAAAATTAACTTTTCAGTATTAAGCAATCTTCTATTGTGGTTCAGTCCTGAATTTGAGTCTGAGATGCCTCTTTTCAGTTCTATAGAAAAGCTAGCTGAAATCTGTTTATCCAAAACCAGATAAGAACTTAATCCAAGAAAAGCTTACTGAGGAAACAACTATGAGACACCAAATACATACAGATGCTGGATATGATATCTTCACTTCATACCAAGTCTCTGGTTTCAGTCCTCGCAGTTCGTATAGTTGAGAACCCATTTGTAATGGTAGTGTTTCAGCCCATCTCTCCTCCCCTACATTCAAAAATCTGTTCTGGATCCTGCAAAAACAGTGACAAGTTTATAAAGCTCCAAATAACATAACCATTGCCACAAAATTGCTTTAAATTTAAGGAATTAACACTTACCCAGCAACAGATACAATGTAGAGTAACACGAACAGACATCGTATACACATACGCATCATGGTTTTGAGAAAAGAAATCAATCTGCCCCCAATATCTGGATCCAGAATAAACCCAGAAGAGCTAAGCACCTACTTAAATCATCTTCTCTTCCAATAATGTGATCTCTGAAGAGAAACATTCAAGTACAATACACTTCATCAGTCCAATTCAGCTGACAATCATGAACTCAAATGAAGTAAACTCAACGCTGAACATTCGTATAAACCAAGCAAAACCCAATATCATGCCATGAAAATTAATCAAATTCATCAAAAACCCAGGAAATTATAAATCTCTTACGCTACCTGTCGGACAATCTACAAAATTACCCATCAAAAATCGTTTTTTCCCCTTAAAATTCCTCCTAAATGTTTGAAATGAAACAAAGTTTAAATTCACCAAATGGAAAAAAAAAATACTATAAAAATCGACGTGCCTGTGATCTGATAAAAGAGATTGGTGTCGTCGGTCTCCGGCCAAAACGGCGGCGGCAGTTGCTGCTTCCGGCGGCGTAAACGAGAGACTGTCTGAGAAAACAGATGATGAAACCGAGGATTAGCCGTCTGAGTGAAATAACTAGCTGAGAGAGGGAGGTAATTACGACAACGGAACAAGGTTAATATCGTCCTTTCGTAGTAAATTCTAGACAGCCAAACGAGCCCTTAAGCTGAACAGATGATAACATACACAAGCATCATCAGTGAGAGAGAGCAAACCATATCGAGAGAATGGGAAGCAGAGCTCTGGTTGTGCTGAGAGCTATGCCACATCTCTGTCCTCCGAAACTTAGCTTCTTCTTCGGCGCACCAAATGGAGTAGTAGTTGGAGTAGAGAAGAGAAGCAACCGCCGATGCTATTCTACAACCAACAGCAATGGGTCGTCTCTTCCAGCTCCGGACGTAGCTCGTCTTGCCCAAACCGCTCGAATCTCTCTCACGCCGGAGGAGGTTCGCTGCTCCTCATCACATTCTCTCTCGCTTTCTGGGTCCTCCATTTTATCTAATTTTGTGATTGCCCAATTTGTTTAACTTCGGTTTTAGGTTGAGGAATTTGCTCCCAAGATTAATCAAGTCATAGATTGGTACACTCTCTATCTCTCCACAATCAATGATGTGATGGTTGAACCTTTTTTTCTTTCAATTTCGTGCTATTAGAAAACAGAAATGTGGGTTTTTCTTTTTAAGTTTGATTATGCTATAGTTTTCAGAATTGCATGTATTTTATTTAGCTATATCATATTTTTTGTTGTATAGAAGCAATATTGTTCATCTTGACTTATAATTGGGTCTTTCTATCCTGAAATACTTTATGGATTAGAAAACCTTAAGAGGAATGACAATAAGTTGCTAACCTTGAGTATTATCATGTTACCAACAGGATATTTGCAGACTTTTGTACTCCCTTATATTTTGATTGTTAATATTGTGCTTGAATATGTAGGCATAAATAACTATAGGGAAGAGAACTTCGTTAGCAAGTTACAAAAGATGAAAAATAGCTATCGTCTTTATGCTACACAGTAGTCAGTAATAAGTGATGGCTGAGGATTTTCAGGTTTAGTGCGCTGTCTGTTTAAGATTACTGAAAAAGCTATATATGATTATCATGTCGGTCCTCATTTGTATTTAGTTCTAGTTAAATTTACTCTTATATTCACTAGCATGTTATGCAATCTAGGTTTCTTTTATGGGATGGGGGCGTGACTCAGTTTTATTTTCTTTTTACATCTATGTAGTCTAGGTTTTGGATTTCGGTGGTGGTAGAAAAACTAGATAGGTAGTTACTAGTGTAGGTCTTTCATTATTCATTTGCTCATTCTTTAGGTGATTTGTTTGAAATTGTTCGGCTCCTTGATCAATCTCATGACTTATGAAAATAGTTTTGGTTGTTTAAGATTTGTTTTGGTTCTTCATGGCAGGTTTGGGCAACTTCAAGCTGTTGATCTTGAAAGCATTGCCCCTGCCATTAGAGCAGGTGCTGGAAACCCCTTTTATGAACTTTGTCGTTTTGTTATTAGCTAATCATGTAAAAAGTGTTAACTAATCATAAGGCAATTGAATCAAACCCATTATATAGCTCTTGATTAGATTTCTACCGTTTTTGCAGAAACTGAAGGGGACAATTTACGTGAAGATATTCCAGAAGAATTTGCAAATAGGTAGGAATTTTTCTATTTCTCAAACTCCCACTATGATGAGCAATGCTTTGATTTTTCCGTCATTGAACTCCAACTCTTTTTTTTTTCTTTACAGGGAGGCCATGATAGCTGCTGTTCCGAGTTACAAGGAGCCATATCTCAAAGTTCCCAAAATCTTGAACAAGGAATAGAACCTTCTAGGTAACTGGTTTCTTCTCTCTTGAGATCCTCAAGCTACATGAACTGAAGAGGGTTACTCTATTATTCCACATTGATTTCCTTTAGATGCTTGAAAGTGTTAACATTATGTGAGTCTTTACTATCAAATGATATGCTACTATGGGATTTACTGATTTGACTTGGTATTGGAAAGCAATTCATTGCATTGTACTGGAAGATATATTGTGTTTATTTCATAGCATGATCTTATGTTGTGTGTTTATAATAATGTCAAACATCATGTTATCAATATAGTTTTCCTATCTTAAGGAGTTGATACGACGTTGATTTTCTTACCATTTTAGTTTATTATGCAAAGAAAGAAACAGTAAATGCTAAGTGGCATGCATACCATTTTGACTAGGGAAAATGAATTGATTTTTCCTTGGAGCGACATAGATTCTCTTTGTTTAATGAATTTTTGATATTGTGATATGCCACTTGGCAAACTATGATTTGGCAAGTCATCAGTAGCATTCATATCAGTTTATGGGCACATCATTTTGTTCAAAATATTATGTAAAGATTCAGACATGTAGCATACTCTCTCTTGAAAGAAATGAGTGAGTTATCCACCAACCACCTGAAATTCAAACAGTTCGGTTTCAAGCTGTAGACCGTCCACTCCTGGTCATTGGATGTATTATTGTTGGATAGCAAATAGTTTCATCTTGAAAATGAAATGCTGAACTATCAATGAGATTACTGCAACAACTTCATCGAATTTCGCTTAACCACAAGATGATTGATAATCATCATCATCGTGTAGCTCCCAAGCCTCAACATATCCTGACTTTCTCAAAGGGAACTCTGCAAACACATATGTTTTGTATTTTTGTTTTTATGCTAGTTGGGCACTATACTCAGTTGGCTTGATTCGATTGGCTGGGAAATTAATGACATGAATGCTTGCTTGATTTCGCAAATCGGAGCCATAACATAGATGATGAGCATTAAACTGTGCTTGCAGGATGCAACTGGGTTTTGGTCTTGGAGTTTCTGCAGCTGAGGAGGCATGTTGATGTAGGAATCCATTGTACTTTCAATTGTGATCAATGTTCTTTGGGCCAGGACTAACACAATTATCTACTTGCCTCCCAATTCCAATCTTCTATTTTGATTACGCTTATTTTTGTTCCTAGAGATAATTGTATGCCAATAGCTCTGCAATGAAAGTGGCCAAAATGAAACAAAATAGATGCTAGCAGAAGCTGATTGACCGAAGTTAAATGGAATATCTATTTCCCTGCTTAGCTTAAGGAATCAATTATGAAACTTCATACACCTTAAATAAGGTTTATAAGAGGGAAAATAGATGCTTTTGAAATCCAAGGTTCTAAAACTCGGGATTGGCTAAAACTCGGCGAGGCTATCTGGGGAGATCTCGGTAAAACTCGATTTGTATTAAAATATTAATATATAATAATTTTTTCAATATGTAATGTATATTTTAATATCTCTCTGCATGAAGAAGGGTTAACTTTGGACTAAAGAGAGATTTTTGCTTTAGATGGGGGCAAAGAACCAACGAGATGTTTTTTGTCACCGCCGTTCAAGAGAAACGGGGTTACAAAACTAGTAGGGTTTCAAAATTCTGAGTGAGTTGACTCAGATTTTCCCCGTTGACCGAGTTTTGATCGAGTTGGCCGAGTTTGGACCGAGTTCCGAGTTTCCTCCCCATACTCACTTATCGGTCTCGAAGGCTTAAATTTCCCGAGATCTCCCAAGTTTTAGAACATAGTTGAAATCCTTGAACTTATTATGCTTAGCATTGTATAGATCGGGAGTATTCACCTTATCAGTATCTCAAATCAATAGTTCTCGTCTGTTCTTTTTTTATCGACTAAGTTATGTGTAGCAAAACAATTGACCTCAAAATCTTGCTTATGTAGGTGCAAGAATACCAAACATTTATTTATTTTGACGAACTTCTTAAAATTGACATACCAAGCATGAGTTTACTTAAGTTATCGTCTATTCTATCTGAATGTACCACAAGCGGATCGGGAGAAAATGATTTCTTAATAAGATCCATTCATGTAAATGAGGTTTAGCTGGGCTATAACTCTTTACAATATACGTTTTATTCTAATGTTGTATGTAAATAAGTTCTTGTCAAAATATGTTTACATGATCTTATAAAAACTATTGCATTTGGAATCCATGGATGTAATGTGATGCATGTGTTGGCCCCCTTTGTTTCTTTTTATATTTCTAAATGAAATGTTAAGAGTATTGTTTCCGAATGGCCCAAGTCATTGTTTCGAATCTAACATAGTACACTTCCTCTTTCTGGATCAAAGTTAGACTGAAATGATTGAACAACAATCTAAATGGATAAAAGAAATGAGGGTGTCAGTCAACAAAAGAAAAATAGTAATTAATCATAGGCTAAATTGATGTCGTGTCTGTCTTGTAAATATCACAAATAATCCAGCTAACGTGATAAGAATCAGACCTAAAATGATTCCAAATAAAAAAACTTAATAGTATTTTCAAGCAATACCAATCCAAGTGATCTTGGATTGAAGTTTTGTAAATATTAAGCAATACCTTTAATTGAAGGTCTATATAGTAAATATTAATCCATATTACCCATAAATCTCAACAACCAACAATTTATATTTAAGGTGTTAAAAAACTCTAGAATCTTTAATTTTATCAATTCTTCATTCCGTATTCAATTAAAGGGAAATGAGAAAAAAGTGGCAAGAACTTTTGGTTTGGTGCAAATTATTGCCGTCATGGTGCATATTAGGTTTGTTGACTCTAGAGGAAAACAACTACTACGATTGAGTTAGCGATGTAATTCTCTTAAGCAACAAGCACGACACTGATCGGTTTTAGGCTGACCCTTTCAACTCCTCAAGATAGGAAGGAAAACTATATCGATAACGTGATGTTTCACATTATCGTAAACACACAATTTAAGATCATGCTATGAAATCAAATGCAATATATCTTCCAGTACAGTACAGTACAGTACAATGCAAATGAATTGCTTTCCAATACCAAGTCAAATCAGTAAATCCCATAGTAGCATTATAGCATTTGACACTAGAGTTTGACATCACCTTACAGCAACTTGAATATAAAGGAAACCAATGTGGAATAATCCTCTTCAGTTCATGTAGCTAGCTATCTAGCTAGAGGATCTCAAGAGACAAGAAGAAGAAACAAGTTACCTAGACTGCAAGGTTCTGTTCCCTGTTCAAGACTTTGTGATATGGTTCCTTGTAACTCAATTGCAGTAGCTATCATGGCCTCCCTGTAAGGAAAAAAAAGTGTAGGAGTTCAATCATGGCAAAGTCAAATCATTGCTCATCATAGTGGGATATTTGCAAATTCTTCTTGAATATCTTCATGTAAATTGTCCCCTTCAGTTTCTGCAACATGCGAACAAATCTAATCAGTAACTATACAGTGGGTTTGATTCAATTGTTTCATGACTAGCTAATAACAAAACCACAAAGTTCATTAAAAAAAGGGTTTCAATTTGCCCAAACCTGCTGTGAAGAACCCAAAACAAGTCTTAAACAACCAAAACTATTTTCATCAGTCACCAGATTGATCAAGGAGCCAAACAAGTTCAAACAAATCACCTAAAGAATGGCCAAATGAATAATGGGAGAAGATTTGGTTGAAAGACCTACACTACTTATCTAGTTTTTCTACCATATCCAAAACCTAGACTACATATATGTAACCAAAACTGCCCCTTCAAAAAAAAACAACCTAGATTAAATAACATACTAGTGATGATAAAAGTAAATTATAACTAGAACTAAATACGACTTGGGACCGACATGATAATCAATTAGAGCTTCATCAGATAATTTTTAAATAAACATCTTACCAAACCTGAAAATCCTCAGCCATCACTTATTACCAACTACTATGTGGCACATAAATGATAATTATTTTTCATCTTTTGGGACTTGCTAACAAAGTTCTTATTCCCCACAGTTAGTTATGCCTCCGTATTCAAGCACAAAATATCCTGTCAGTAACATGATAAAACTCAAAGTTAGCAACTTATTGTCATTTCTCTCGAGGCCTTCAACCCTTAAACCTATCTCTAGTTACAAGTCTTCTCATCTACAAAGTATTTTAGGATAGACAGATAAAGGAAAGCTAGCCCTTTGTTTGCTTTTGTGACTTAAAACATTCTGGGCTATACCCTTTCATCTTAGGCAACTCAGTCAATTCAATTGAGCTGCACCCTAATTCGTTCACAGGAACGTAAGAGACAGGGAACTCCTTAGTCAAAACCAAAAAGAAGAAAGCTGCTCCAATTGCATCCTCTTCCTTCCAAATACACTCCCAATTGTAACTGAAGATGAACATTGTTGTTTCTATATAAAAAAGAAACATATAGCTAAAGGAAATACTTAATCAGCTTCTTGAACCTCTAACCAACACCAACATTCTTGCAATCCTGAAAACTATACAAGCATAACCAAGCTTCAAAACAAAAACCCGCATTTCTGTTTTCTGAATAACTCTAGTAGCACAGTATTGAATAAATAAGGACTAACCATCAAATCTTTGATGCACAGAATCTACGAACATATCAGACTGCACAAGTCCTTTATTCTTGTTGGTGAGATATTGGTGAAGGGGAAAACTCTGAAATTGCCATTGTCGATGCAGGTCAAAATCAGCTGCGCATGACTAATCCTTGTCTGTGTTTATTAGAAATAAAATGAAGTTCGTTCAGTGAAGCACATCACAGTGCACAAGTAACACAAAAGTGAAGTATTTATATATATACATATATATGCAAAATGAACCTGTTGTCAAAATCTTTGGAAGATCTTACATTAAGTAATAGCTAAATAGTACCTCACAAGAAATTGTTATGTCATGGCAACTCCAGCTTTTGGAAGGAATGCAGTCAACATATCTACACCAGCTGCAATGTTGGTTCAAGTCGACACCATAAGTGATGCCTACTACACATCCAGCAAGTCTGCATATGTGGCGGGGCGGTTACTTTTTAAGACTCGTGAAATACCAAAATTATTAGCAATAGAAGACCCTTCATGCAAAACAACATAAACTCACAGTAGACAAAATAGAAGAAGAGAAATAGCTCTCAGAATTGGCCTGTCCAGCTTCTGCTTCAACTGAAGAGACCTGACACCATAGTCATAGAGGCCTCCCTTATTTTGAGCCACTTGCCTGACCTGAGGTCTGAATAGAAGTACAAAACCAAGCAGGAACCCAGATGTAAAACCCCCAATGTTGGAAAAGTTGTTTATGTAAGGTAGCAGACCAAGGCCAATATTGATCAGGAAGACGCAGAATAGTGACATCATAGCTGCAAACTGCAATAAAAGGGCCAATCAGTACAATTGTTCATGAAAATAATTGGAAGGGGTAAGAAGAAGGACCTTATCTG
>JAYMSW010005105.1:0-10349 GCA_036897725.1 Erodium texanum | reverse complement strand
ACCGGAACGGCAGTTCCCTGGGCCATTCTGTCCATTCCAGAGAACGGACTTGGGAAAACGGCCATTCCCTAGGCCGTTCTACCTGTTCCAGAAAACAGACTTTGGGTGAAAGGCCGTTCGCAAGGCCGTTCCCCTTGTTCTAGAGAACAGACTTGGAGAACAGTCGTTCTCTAGGAAACAGAACAGACCAGGAGAACGGTCGTTCCTATGCTGTTCCTGTCGCAGATCCAGATTTTCATGTGATTTTAATCTTATGCCCTCAAGACTTTGAAATGTACAAATACTAAAATTAGGGTTTTTGGGAGAGAATCTGAACATTGGGATAGTTTTAGAGGGAGAGAGACTCAATTCTAGAGAGAGAAGTTGAAGGTTTGAAGAAGAAGATCTTCTTGTTTGCTTCTCCTTCTTCTATATCTAGCTAAACTTATCATCTAATACATGGGTGAGTAGAGATTGATGTTGATTGTATTGGGTGTTTGATGAATCTTGAAATTATGAGGTTAGAATGTGTGTCCTTAGCTAATTATCTCTTAATGTCCCACTTCCTTTATTGCTTAGTGGGTAATTTGTATAACATTCAATACTTGAAAGATGAGAATGCTAATAGGTCTTAGATTAGCAAAGGTTTTGATTTAAATCCTTAATAGAAATGTTAGGATTGGTACAAGTGCAATAACCATAGGATTAGTATCCAAAAGTTAGAGGTCTCCATTAATCTTAATGCCTTAGGTCTCTCTACACCTAGATTAGAAATAATTAGGTGGTTAGATTCTATTAGGATCCTAATTATCGAAAGAAGTTAGGATTAGAAGAGAGGAAACCCATTGCCCCCAATTTAACCCATAATTGTAGTGTTCCCATTTAATCCAATACACCAACGTTATTTCTACAAACTCGGAAATACCTTAGATATTGTTTTTTTGACCTTTAACAACTCAATTGCTTTGGAATTTCGTTTTATGTTTGTTAATTGTTGTTTGAATCTCATTGCAACCAATTTGTAAAGTCTTGTGATTGCTAAATTGTTCTCGGTGGAACGATACCCAATATACAACCAGTTTACTACTTGACGACCGGTACGCTTTCCATGCCCGGTTTTGTGATTCAAGTCACAAGTCGGTCAGACATCAGACACGATCCAATGAACAACCGTAATTTGGGGTCGGGGCACGGTATGGTTGTGCCCTTGAGTGTAACTCAATATCTAACCTGACTTGGATCTTCAGGTCTTCAGGTAGGGAGGGAGGCATGGTCGTTACCTTGTCACAGAAAGACAACATGAACTTGAAGCAACTTAAGAGCAGTGGCAAGCACGGCCATGTTGTTGATCGTGGACCGCACGGCCTTGACCTTTAGTGTGCTTGCACCATAACTGCTGAAAAGCTCTTAAACTCCTCCAAAATGTTCCAAATTAGCTCCAAATGATCAGTTCACCTACAATGGACCATAATGTATGAAAACAAGTAATTCTAGAAGGTTTTAGTCAATAACTAACGAAACTAAGGATCGAAAAGCATAAAAGATGGGATGAAAGCATAAGAAAAAGATCACAGGATGCATTCACCTCAGGATCTTCAATAGCAAGTCCATTGAAAGATTCGCCCTTGAACAGATTGATTGTTGAGGTCTTGATATCAAACTGCACTGTGACAGCCGGTTTCAATGTACCAAAGTTGAGTTTGTTGGTAAGGTGTACCGAAATGGCTTAGCGAAATCTCCTCAACCTCATCTCCTTCATTTTTAGCAGCCATGATGTTTGATTTTCAACTTTCTTTGCTTCTCGTAGTGCTTCCTCAAAGCGCTGAGTCTTAGTTCTGCTTCCTATAAGTCTGTATCATAAAGCAAATCACTAAAAGTAGACATAGATCTCTTAAGCATATTGAACGAAAATTTAAATGCGGAAAATTAAATGAAACAGTTAAACACAAGGAAGATAAATAAATTTTGACTAAATTGCTCCTCGGAAACTGCGCAAAAAATTTGACACGAGGAAAACCTACCTATAAATAAATAAATAATTCCTCGCGATACAACAGTGTACCGGTCAATGTAATACAAGACTTTCAAATTAAAGACCCTTAGTTATCGAATTCGTGGGAGCAAAAGACAATAAATATCTATCCTAATTGATTTTCAAACTGTATTGGTTGTGAAGTTGACAATGTTTTGTAAAGTAAATTGTGACGAGTAATAAGAAAAGCGATTAAGAACGCATTTGGTTGAAAATAGATTGGAAAACGAGGGTTTAAAGGCAATTCAGGGTCTGGGTTTGTAGAGATACATTCGTAGCATTGAATCAATAAATAACCATGTGATGTTGGCTACTCTATGGGAAACAAATCACCGCTCACACTAGTCCTAACTCTTTGGCCCCAATAGAATCTAACCACCTAGTTATTGCTAATCTATTTATAGGAAGACCTAAGCACTACATTATGTGGTAATTTCTAACTTTCGTCCTAAGGTCTATGAGTATTACATTCGTATCAGTCCTACTATTGCTAACTAGGATTTAAATACGAATTGTAGTTAAATCATTGATTAATTACCACCCTCCTCTTGCGAGTGTTAGGTATTAATTCATTTCTATTATCAAATTGGCCAAGAAGATAACACATTGAGATCGAATTAACTATAAACCCTAGCCCTAGATCAACATACACAAGGCAATAAATCATCCAATACATAGAATTTAATTCCTGCTCCCCCATAACCCTAGATTATGGAAATTTAGCTATGCATACTCATGGTGAAAAGATGAATAGGAGGAGAAGAAGAAGAATCAGTTACGTGTAGGGGCAAAACAATAAAATTTCTTAATTTTCTGCTGAATCGCACATTTATACGCTAAGTTACACCCGTGAAGGAGCCTGTTATAGGAAACCTTACGGGCGTCAAATTGCACGTAACACGATAATGGATTCTAGGTTGACTTCGAGCTTTCCTTCACGCTCATCATTACGCCTGTCACATTGACCGTGACGGGCACCATTACGCACGTCATGATGAAGGTAGCGCGACAGAGGCTCTTGGCTTGGATTTCGAATTCTCTTTACGTCCGTCTTCACGCCTGTCACACTAACAGTCACCTTTACGCTTATGGAAGAGAGAGTAAGTTGTTAGTGACTTCTTTTGTTGAACATCTTCTGAACAAGGGCTATACGGTCGTGACAGCCAAGGTAACGAGCATCTTTACGGGCGTAGTGATGCCCATAACTCCACATATTTGCATATTTTGCTCTAAAAATGCTTCGTTTTCACTTGTTTCACTTGCGAACCACCAAAATACCCGAAAGAGCATAAAATTAGACATTCGATCAATAAGACAAGGAAATTAGGGATGAAACAAGCTTAAATATGTAGAGTTAAACACTATGATGCGCATGCATCATGCGCCACCACGAAAAAGACAAATATGTCAACGGTTCGAGGCCGTCAATCGCGAGGACCAAGGGATAAACACCCTAATGGAAAGCACATGGCAGTGAGGGGCGTGAGCACACTCAAAAGATTAGCCACTTTTTATGCAATGGGTCGCATATTGCAAGGACTGCCCAGAGCAGACGCGACTAACAATGATTCTCATGGGAGAAGAGCTTGAAGAGCACGCTTTAATGGAAAGTCTTCGCCTAGGGGGAATGTTAAAGACGTCGTCGGACAATAAAGCTTCCCGCGTAAGGCTAAGATGCATGGGGCTCGTGGTAGAGCATGATTGGGATGCAGACGAGGCAGTGAAGGGCGCTGCAAGGCAATTGGCTTTTCCGAACAAGGTGCCATCATGAGCAGATAACAAGCGCAAGGGGCACAAGCTAGCTAAGGGAACGGAGCCACCAAAATCTAAGGACGCACGAAAATATGGTCGGTAACAAAAGAGAGACCTTCACGTGAGAAGGTTTCACATATCGAGATGGACACGGAGTCACCATCGAGGTGAGCTGAAGAGCAGTGAGCCACCACGTCGAGGACAAACTCTTGTGGATCCGTAGAGACTTCTCGACAAGGGCGTCGGTGGAATGGGCGAGAGAGAATATTAGATTCTGAAAGATTTCAAAACCTTATGCGGAAATCTAGAAGAATCTGTAGAGCTCCAGATAGATCTTCATATGCTACGGAGAATTATAGAAACATGTGGATGGAAAATGAAGCCAGATCCATGCGAAATTGTCTGGAAGCTTATGGAAAAGTCTATAAGTTGTCCAAATTGGGAAAAATCTGCCCCAATCGAAAATGGCCTTAGTGTGGAGAATGACAGAAGCTCGTGGGTCATTTTCCTTTGTAAATATCTAAGATATTTTGTAAGAGCATTCTAGAGTGTAAATCTAGGCCCTTTACGATGCTTAGGGAAGAATACACTCAACTATTGATTAAGAAGGTGTTTGTAGCATAAATAGAGGTGGAGAGCTCATTTGAAAACAAATCTCTACAAGCTTTATAACTTCAAACTCTCTCTTGTAAGGTGTTTTTACACGAAATTTTCCTTTTCCAACACTTGTGTTCTCTTGCCTTCTTTTCATCCCAATACTTCATGTATTGTCTTAGTGTATATACGTTCTTGGTGTATGAAAGGATGTTAGTAAACAATCAAAGATTTTGCTACTCAATAAGAATCTCATACACACACAACCACTCACATTCACCAAATTAACTAAGAAAAAAAGGGTTCAATCCAATCATGAAAAATACATAATAGGAATAGATCCACTAGTAAAATAGTTTGGTTACCAGAGAGAAACATTGAGTGTTCAAGTCCTAATAAGGAAAAAGATGTATACAAAAAAATCATGCTAACATAGATGCTAATCCAGAATTGTTAATATTAGATTTGATTCATCGACAAAAGAATCCAAGAAAAGAATCAATACAACTGAATTTGGAAGATTTCGAATACCTTGAGTCAATGGAGAGGAATTGACAACCTCCTTGTTGTGGTCGAGTATCGGGGCCACCGGCCTAGACGGTTCGGGAGTTCGGCGCTCTAGAAACATGTCGCCAATGCTGAGGCGTCCAAGATCCGGGGGCAAGACGGGGCCATATCTGTCCACCAACCAGCTGCTCTCAATGGATGAGTTGACGAAGCCGGTCCGACAAGCACAAGCTTGGGGTCTTTTCTCTGACGGACGATTTGATTGGAGGGGGTGGGAGGGTTCAAAGAGTGGGGTCGATGGGCCTGCGAAGAAGAAGATATATTTATGCTTTTAGAAACGAGAGAGAAAGGACACACGAAATTGAAACATGATGGTCTATTTATTTTATTGACTAAACCTCCGGTAAAGTATAACAAATACGGTTTCGGAGCGTGTTGAGTGACTGAGGCTTGGAGTAAGGTTTGATCCTTTGTCACGATACCCCTGAATAAGAAGGTGCTGAGTTGGAGGCTATGCAGTGCGTTTTGGGGAAGTGGATGTCATGTCATCTTGAGAGTTTGAGGTTCTGTGGCCCGACGAAGAAGAATAGCTGATGCCACAGTACAAGCTGAGCCCTTGCCTGATCAGCCTCTGCCTCTTCAATCCTTCATGGCACGGATCAAAGAAGAGCTTCCTCTGCGCTGATCCTCTTTCTTGGGTTCACTATCAAGCACTTCCCAACCAGATCAAAGAGTGATCTTGGCATCGCCTTGAAGAAGTCGGGTCTCTTTGTGTTTGCTTCGCACCAGTCACGTAGTTTCAGGGATTGTAAGAATTTAATGTCGTAGAGTTCCTATGATGCCAAACTACACATGTTTTGGCATGGGAAACAGGGAAGTCGGTGCTGTGCTGGTGGGAGAAGAAAATTTCTTAAACCTAAACATGTAATCAAGTACTCGATCAGTTTTGACTGATCTGGATGTTTTTTGTTTACTTCCCAGTTCTCAGGCAATGACATTATGTTTCAAATCATATAACTTAAAGGCACAACATCAAAGTTTATACATATTCATTGAAGCTATAGCACACTTATTAATCTCAAAACTCTATAACTTGTCTTCCAAGTTTTATATAATTATAGAACATGCTCTATGTGAATGACCCTTAAACCAAAATTTAGCAGCGGCAGCAGCCATTAGAGTCCTGCAGCAAGGCCTTAAGCAGCAGCTTGATAGCACTCAAACACCTTGGAGTTTACAGTATGCGTACAAGCATGATCCGAGGAACCCAAGAGATTGCCCCATAACATTCAACTGAAAGCAAACGCAGAAACAAAATAAGCGAGATTCAAATCACCAAATTAAGATAATATGAGGTTGAGCTCACCAAGTCAAATGGAAGCCCTCCAAATACCACCCACCCGAGTCCTATAGTAAAAAGATCCTTCATTGACAGATTGAATTACAAGTCAACTAAAGTCATGTCTCACTTTAATTTGGAGATAGAGAACAAATGGAATACAAGAGCTCACCTTTAAATTGCCACAAATGGTTTGAGTGAGTGCTGAATTGAGTGTCGTATTCAAAAATACGCTGTAATTTATCAAGAAAGCCATAATACAGGAAAGCAACATCACAGCCTGCAAAACATTCAGATGCAACTATTAGAGACCATAAGCTTGATATAAGAAGATATGCATATATAACACTCTCAAGTAAAGAAAGCACCTGAAAGCCATGGGAGAACAAATAAGGGAAATTCATCATTTCTTTAAGGTCGCCTCTCATTAAAGTCCAGAGCAACAGAAATGGTGCACACGTTATTCCTACAAATATTCAAAGAAGATACTTTAGGCGCTGAGTTGAGATGAGGTAATTTAATTTCTGTAGAAAATGATAAGAGTTCTGTTTGGGGCAACCAATCTTACCATTGCACCACATGAGGCCAAAGATGTTAAGGCCACTGGATTTACCTGGAAAGATTGAGAAATATAACATAAACATTGATAGCAATCCCTAATTCTCATCCGTACAAGTGAAGGGAGCCATGAGAAGATTTTTTAAGAATGAAAAGATTACCAATACGAGCTATAGATGCAAGATACACTGCTGTACAGATGTTTGCTATGAAAACAATCACATAGCTGTAGAAGTCAAATGACAAGTCCCGAGCTCCGGCAATAAATGCACCAAGTATAATTATCCCCACACTGATGAATCCTTGGATATGTTCCATGAGGAATGATATTAGCAACACTAAGATTTACATAATAACAATGATATACTTTCTGAATCAATCATTTTCGCTGATGGTCTTGAAAGAAGTTACATACCTGCCAACAACTGCACGTGAATGTTTCTGCCCCGTCAGAAGATACTCTACAATCATAGTAAAAGCTACAGTTGTGCGCCGGAGAGTTGTGTACATAGGGACATTGATGCCACGCACAGACTCCATCGTGACCAGCTTTCATAGGAAAGAAACAAAAGGCCATTGAATGGGTAACGCAAATAATATCTTCAAGTAAAAAAAAAAAAATCAAATTATTTTACATACATACCATGTATAGCAAATATGAGAATGCAAGAGGAAGGGTCCGAACCAATGTCCTGATAGGTACAAAGGTTACTGGGTTATTACTAATGCTCTGTGGTTCACCATCCGTGAAAGAGATAATCTTCGACCGTTTCATTGCATAGAGAAATATGCAAGAACTTAGCATCTGAAACAAGCACAACATACAAAATATCTGTTTCAACAAATCTAAAACATAGCACTCAAGAAACAACAATACAATGGTTGTAAGATAATTGAATATTCACAAGTTTTTTCTTAGTTGATTGAGAGCAACGAAACAAATTGTTTACCTGGAAAAGTGTAATGACATTTGCATATGGGAACCTGTATGAAGAAAGGGCTGCTTTGTTGAACAGAACCAGGAGCACTGTCGAATGGAAGATGAGGTCAAACCATTTTAGCTACAGTACAGAACTATAGAAAACTCTCATCTGAAACATGGTGATAACCTCTTAACAGAGAAGCCAAGTAACCAATGCACGGTGCCAACTATAAGGAGTTTTATAAAATAAAATCATGGAGAGTAGTGTGGAGTCTTCACAGAACTAGCAACAGTGGAGAGCATGAATCCATATATCATGAACTAATAACACTTTCCATCTCATTTGGAGTATGCCAGCTATTAGTATGTGAGTGATTCAAAATGGTGATAGCTCAGTTCTTAGCTTGGATTAAAGTTTACACTGTAAAGTCATAAATCAAACAAGAGATCAAGAAAATTCTACTATGAAGTTTTCACTGTAATTGATCTCATGTTCAACTCAAGAACGAGGATGCCTCGCTTCCCATTCTTCTGATATTTTTCTAACCCATATGGCTGATGAGGATCCCACTTTGACTTAGCTTGCTTTAGTGATGCATGATGCCTAAACAGTGACCTATGTGTTGCCTTATTGGGTTTAGAAAACCTTATAATGCTAACCAACTAACCTCCCTTCCCAATATACAATGGCACCACTTTGCACATGATCAATATAAAATGGCTTCACACAACTGCATCCCCAAATAGGACACTGAAAGACTTCCACCATCATTATAGGGTCTAAGAGGGTCAATTGTATATGTATATTCAAACTCCCAACCAGAGTTTCTTGACTTCCATGTCAAAAGTATGCAAATTCATTATTGCCTTGAGACTAACCCTCAATAATGTAACAAAAAATGTTAGGCATTTATATATGTCACTCACATCCAACAACACAAACCAGTGAAGCACTACATCCCAGAAGACTCACCCATCCACACACACACAACACAATAATTGCATTTCACCATTTTCAAACCAGCCAAAACAGTACATGCTTAATATCTTAATAAGACCCCAAAAAGGAACATGAAGCGCCGATTTCTATTTGACCCAAAACATGCAAAAATAAGCAGCAAAACACGAAATGGGCAAAAGGGTATGTTCAATGCGAAGAAAAGAACCAACCTGCGCAGGTCATGTAAGACGCCGCAGCGTAAGCTCCTCTCCTGGTGACCTGCGGCGGCGCCCCCTTCTGCAGGTGGCCGTGAGGATCCGACGCCACCGGAAGCAGCAACTTGCTCTCGTCTTTCATGGCCGGAGCAAAAGTCCCTCCGCTGTGTGGGAAAAATCAAATCTTTTTTGCTGAGAGAATCAGAGAAGGTTCAAAGAATCGCAGCAGTGAAGTAAGTAGCAGGAGGCAGAAGCAGAGAGGAGTAGTGCTTGGAGAGAGAGAGAGAGGCAGGGGAATATTTGAGTGGCAGAGTAAAAGCATGCGTGGGTATGGGACACGTGGCGGAGTGTGAGGGAGAGCGGGCCCACTTGAAATCGGGACCCCAATGCCTCTCCAATGCATGATTCTATTTCCTTATTCTCTTCCGGAAATAGACCTCCTTTTAGGGACAAAATCCCTCAATAATCAATAAAATAAAACAAGCCATGGTATCTAAATGTTTCGATTCGAAACATTCAAGATTAAATGGGTTGAATCAGAACAAAATTAAATAATTCAAAACTATTTTCCTCGTATTTACCATATATCATTTGGATGGTCAATGGTTCTTGATTTGTTTGAGTAGGTTTGGGTCATTGTCCATTGTATTACAAAAACATGCAATGAAAAGGCTAAAAGATGGTGTGACTTAGTTGGGTTGGCACTTTGATACAAGGATTTGAAAAAGTGGTAATTGGGAACTGTAAAGTGCAAAGAAATAAGACAATATTATCCCACCGAATAAAAAATTATTTATTAAAATGGAAGCATGTGATGTGGAGTTGTGGGTTGGGCCGGGCCTGGATGGGCCCCCACATCGTCAGTGGGATGAATAATAAGGGACATTTATAAATTGTGTGTCGAATGATTAGTGGCTAATGGGTCGCGCATGCTGTTTTAGGCTCTATATTTGCTATTGCTTTTGTTTGTGTTAAAAAGTCATGGAGTTTTGGTGGCTCCTTTCTCTCCTCTTTATTCAGATCTGGTAAGCTCTTCTTTTTTCATTTTTGAAAATATATTTGGTAAGTTCTATTGAGTTATTGTTTTCATGTAATCTTGATTCGCACCTATTTCAATATTTTAGATCAAATATTTTCAATTAATCATTTTAAATCAAATACCATTCATAACTGTTAACAAATTATGATTCTCGATATATCGGAAAGAGACTTAACTCTAAAGAATAAACTTATATATAATTTACGATGATTATGTAATTTTACATATGATAATAGAAAATAAACACAAGTACGGGCTAGAGAGATTAACCCTCAAACTTCCTTTTTTATTTATTAGTATTTCAATTTTTTAAGGGATAACTCCAGAAACTAACTATTGGCCACCTTTACTTTTCACAACTTAACGACAAACGACCTTTCGTGGTAAAAACTACCTCATGGTAGTCAGAAATGTTGCTAATCATCATTTAACCATATGAAAAGACCTTATTGCACTTATCAAAGGACAAAAT
>JAYMSW010005104.1:0-10351 GCA_036897725.1 Erodium texanum | reverse complement strand
AATTCTAAATTTATTTGAAATATCAATTAATTCTGAAATATTAATAAAAGGAAATATAAATTTGATTTAATAATATCATTAATTAAGTTTGATATCAATTAGGTTTGATATTTCAAAATATCATTAGTTAGGTTAGATATCAATTAATTAATGACATATTAATTAGGCTTAATAATATCATTAATTAGGTTTGATAAAAATTAGGTTTAATAATATCATTAATTATTTTTAATTAGCTTTTATATCAAAAGAATAAGGAAGACGCGTCTTCTTCTTCTAGTTTTATATGGCGAGGCTCCGGCGAGGGGGTTTTGTCCACGTGGCGCGAACTGATTGGCCCGGACCGATGAGAAGCAACGCTGGCATCTTCTTTCCAAACTGTCGCTAGCGCCATGACGCCGTGTCGGATAACCAAAGCAACGCGCCGACGCAACCAACCGGAGCTTCCTCCACAGTGGTTCAGCGTTGGCGCCGCTTCTGATTTCGATCCGAAGCGGAGCGCTGTTGCAGATGCTCTAATCTAGGTGGGGAAAGTAAAAAAACATTAAGTTTCATGGAATCCTCTAGCATTCAGGTAAGTGTAGCTATAATTATTACTCAAGCAATAACCCCACTATTCCTAAATAGGATTAAGTACTAGTGTAGATTAGTTCTAGACAATTAACTATTCTTATGTTTCAAGCATTGAATAATTAATTAAACAATCACCCAAGGTAATTAAGGAGATGAAGCATTAAACACAAACTAATCTAATTCACCCAATTTAGAATCACAAGATTTCAAGGTTACCTAACATCAACAAGTTAAATCTCTACTCACTCATACCTTAGATTAGAAGATTTAGTTAGACATGGACATAAGTGAAGATTTCATGGATAGAATTAGAGATTGAATCATAGAAAAGGTAGAGAAAGTGCTACACAATACCAATTTGGAGTCAAAACTCATCAATTTTCACAGAATCTAAGCTTTTACAAATTTCTCTCGCTAGAAAATAAGTCTTTCTCTCTAGAACACAAAAATATATGAGATCCCCTCTATAAAACTGTAAAATATCTTTAGACATTTTTTAAATGAAGGAGAAAAGAGGAAAAACACTTATAAGATATGGACTTATGTGTTTCTCAGAGTAGGGCACTACCATGCCTAAGTTTGTGCTAGAAGGGGTCACAGCCTTGACCAAGTATGGACAAAGATCGGACCTATACAAGGCAATGAGAGAGGCACGAAATTGGGTTTTCAGCTTTTCTTCAAGTCAGGAGCAAGCCACGTCCATGAACATGTCTGTGTCCTAGGGAGGCACGACCGTTAATAGATCGTGGACAGGGGTAGGCACGGTCGTGCCCTATTCTGGGAAGGAAAGTCTAGGAAATGTGATCTTCGGGTCTTCCAGGGCACTGGACCGGTACGACCGTGACCAACATAGTGCTTGCCTTTGAAATTCTCCAAAACTTCTATAATGATCTAAAATGATTCAAAAGCTGCTCCAAGTGCTCCATTCGCTTACAAGTTGCCAAAATAATAGAGAGCAAGTAAAAAGCGAAGATAGCATGAAGAACATAACTAACCAAGGGATGAAAAGTTTAAAAGTGCAGGCCAAAATATGGAAAAATAACGTCAAGATGCATTCGCAGCAACACCCCACATTTAAGTTGTTCTCTCCCCGATAAAACTAAACACTAAACTAAGATAGATATGGTTAAACTCCGAGGATATACCTCGTAGGAGGAGTCTGGGCCTCCTTTATTCAAACTATAAATAAACACAGATGCAGTGCATGATTCTAACCTAAGAATGCAATCTAAGACACAACTCAAGATACACAAAGAAAACAAAAATAATGAAAGGCACTCCTAGAAAGATGCATGCAAAAGATACGAAAGTTAGGTGGTTTTCAAGTAAAGACTAGCATATTAATCAAAAGTTTTTCTCATAATTGCATATACTCCACCATTCTTGTACATTTCAAGAAAGCACATAAACAAGAGAATAGATTAAGCATGATGTCACTCGAATTGAAAGGTATTCTCATGACTCACTCTTCTTCTTCAACGATTAGTTATAGTCTTTTCATTTCTTATACATGGAACCTGAAAATCACATATGTTAAGCATATCGGTCTCGCTCTCCACTAATCATAAGGAATCATGGCAATCAAGAATCAAAAGGGACTTTATAAAGCTTGTAATGTTAAGTTAGACTAAGGGAGAAGCTCATAAGATACAACTTGGCAAACATGATTCACTCACACCTCATAAAGTGTATCACACCCAACTCTCATGTTTACACCACTCATCTCACCAAAACCCTCTCTAAATCACTCTTTTTCACCATAACTTGAAACATTTTTTTTGGATATACAAAATAATATAATATGTCGTCCTCATTTCTCTTGCTCCAAATAAAAATCCCAAACTTTTCTTTGGATCTTTCACTTAAACTCTTATTTTCTTTTTGTTGGAAACACACTCAAAATTTTCTTTTGAGCTCACAATCTCATGCTTCCTTTTTTTTTTTTTACTTTGGGAATGCCTCACCTCGCAATGCACATCAAATGGCTCACACACAAACAATAAATACTCCATCTCTCATACTCACTCATTCTCAAAATAACCACACAATGAACCCCACTCATGAAGCACTTAAGCCAATAAGTAATAGATCAAATAATAATGTGAGGATAATACAAGAAATGAAGGACACATTGGAATGTAATGTAAGGGTTAAAAATGAAAGACTATAGGTTTAAAGAGGGTGACTACGGGATAATTTAAAGGTAAGATGTTTGTCTCAAAGGATCTAAAAATGGTCTAAGATCATCTTCTCAATTAACCATGTTCTTTTTCTATTTCGCTTCGGGGGGAAGTCAATGTAGTTCTAGGCTTAAATAACCACACGCATAGTAGACAAAGATGTCACACCTAAAGTTGTGATATCTAGATTGTAAACTAAAGGGCAAGTCCCAGTTCAAGTAACAACGCTACCTATGTATTCATACACATATATGTACAAGCCTGAACTATGCAAGAAAAGGAGCATGCGACAACAATTCAATCATTGAAAACTTAAGATCATGCATCGCTCTACTCAACAAATCACCCAAAAATAAATATAAAAAATGAAAAAAAAAATTAAACACAAAATGATGCATGATCACATAAATGCAACACAAACACATAAATTCACAACTCAATGCAAGGCTCACACATATATATACAAATCACACTTCACAATTAGAAAATAAACTGTCCTTAGTGCAACAATCTAAGACAAAACCCGATAAATATAACAAGTAAAGCACCCCGCACTCATGTTCAACAAACTAGTCAAAGAATCATAGCATGCAGTAACTAACAACACGACGAATCGGATACTCAAGACCCACCAAATATGTATAAGATTAGACGAGTAGACTAAGCAATGAAAATAAGAAAGTGAAGAAGATACTGCCCCTTATAGATGAGCTACTCGGATTGAACATGAAATGCGAGGATCCTCCAGGTGTAGGGCCAATATGGGTAGAGAAATGTAGGTTGGGCTTGTGATAGGAAAATGGGACTATGGGTGCATAAGAGCGCAAAGCCCGAACTTGAAGTCCAAACAAAGATCTGGATGTTATCTCGGATAGTGTCACAGTTGTGACGACGTTGGTGCTCGGGGTGGGCACGGTTGTGATAAATACTGTGACTGGAACTGACTCTCTAGGATGACCTTGGTGCCCGACATGGGCACGATTGTGATAGCCTCAGTGCCCTTTTCTGGCACGACCATGACGACCTCTGAACCTGAATCTTTACATTTTTCAAAAACAGCTCTGAAGTCCACTTTGTGTCTCGGCCTTGGTCGTAGTCGTGACCTTATCTGTGCCTCTGTCTGGCACGATCGTGATCATCTATGTGCCCTGTGCTACAATTTTTTTCTTCTTCTAATCTTCCCACAATCCAAAATTTTCACCCACACCACTTAAATACACAAACTCGGAGTTCACAAAAACTAAAATACAACTACAAGTTGCTATCTTCATTTGAATTAAAACCGCACATGATCTCCGAATAGTCTTCTCATTGTGAAATCATAGATCATGCATACACTCAAGGAGGATCTTATACATACAACATGATGGGCTACAAATCTGAAAATAAGCTAAAGTGTTACCTGAAATTTTACTCTTATCCCTTAGTTTTTTTTAGTAATTCTTCTTCTTAAACGACATTTTCTCTTCACCATATATCAACATCAACTCACCCCTTTCCACATCAATCAATGCCCCTAGCTAGAAAAGGTCTTCCTCAAATAAGAGGAGTCTCAACTCCCTCTTCCATTTCAAGTACTATAAAGTCTACGGGGAACACAAAGTTTCCAACTTTAAGCAAAGTATCTTCAACTTTTCCATTAGGGTACCTTGTTGACCTAACCGCTAGTTCCAAGGACACCGATGATTGCTTAGGTTCATCTCCAAGACCTAACCTCCTAAAAACTCAAAAGACATGAGATTAGCCCCTATATCACACAATGCTTTATCAAAATGTTGAGAACCCATAACACATGACAAAATAAAACTTCCGGGCTCCTTAAGCTTATGGGGAACTTATGTTGTAAGACCACATAGCACTCTTCACTCAAATGCACCTTGTCATAGTCCACTAGTTTGTTCCTAGTAGACAAGATGTCTTTCAAAAACTTAGCATATAGAGGTAGGTTTTTCAAAGCATCAAGTAAAGGAATATTTATCTCAATCTTCTTAAACACATCCAAAAGTTTAGAGATTTGAGCATCATGCTTATCTTTCTTACTAGCATGGGATATGGAGGAGGTGGAGTCCAAGTTTTTTTTTCTTCAACCGAGGACTCCCTTACCTTCTTACCTTTGGCGGACTCCTCTTCCTCTATCACCTCATTGCTTGAGTTCTCTTCCTCTTGAACATCTTGATTAGGAATTTCCTTTCCTTGTGGCTCTTCACCGTGCTTCACCTTAGCCTTTACCGGTTCATCTAGCACCTTACCACCTCTCAACAATATGGCATTCATCGTTTCTCTACGACTCTTCTCGGTCTTACTAGGCAAAGCATCCATTGAACTATGAGCATTAGCCAGTTGCCGCACTAAAAGTTGCAACTCTTGATTAGTGGTTGCCATCTGCCTCTTTTCCTTATCATCTTCTT
This sequence comes from Erodium texanum, assembly GCA_036897725.1. NCBI lineage: Eukaryota > Viridiplantae > Streptophyta > Magnoliopsida > Geraniales > Geraniaceae > Erodium > Erodium texanum. The sequence continues at coordinate 5,190 of JAYMSW010005104.1, read as the reverse complement.
TCCTCCCTCAAATCTCTTACTTCTTGTTTCTTCATGGGATTCATCACTAAAGTAAGAGTTTGAGAGTGCTCTTGAGGAGGTTGGCTTTGAGGAGGGGGAGCTCGAGGCCTTTGTTGGACGTATTGAGGCTTTTGCTGTTAATATTGGGGAGAAGGTTGTTGTTGAACTTGAGTGCCCCAACTCATATACTTGACCTCTTCCAGATTTGGCTCACTCATGACATTTCCTCCTTGACCTTCTTGAGAGTGGAATTCATTTGTTCATAAGAGATAGCATAAGCTTGAGGAGCTTATGATAAAGATGAGCTCATGTTGTCCATCTTCTTGCTTAGAGCTTTCACATGTGCCAACAATTCAATCATGACATCGGTCTCCACCACATTAACCACACTTCTCTTTGAACCTACCTCTATATTCCATAGCTCATTGCTGATGGATATCTCTTGCAAAAGCTCCACACCCTCCTCTGAGGTGTTCCTCGTAAATGATTCTCTCGCAGTACTATCCAAGATTGTCCTACTAGTTTGATTCAAACTCCCAAAGAAAGTTCGGATTTGCATCCAAAGAGATATATCATGAAGAGGTTGCATGTAGTTCGGTTCTCTCTCCTTTCATAATGTTGAGGCAATGTAAAGGGTTTGAAATCAATATTTATACCTCTTTCTCCTCCTTATTTTATGAAGCAATATCACATTACATTAAGTGCAAACCAACAACAAGATCACAATATTGTCTTTAACTATTGCTATATTATAAAGGGATATACAGTATTTGGAACCAATATTTGTGCCTCTTCTCCTCTTTTATTTCATAAAGAAGCAATAACACATTACATTAAGTGCAAACAAACAACACTGCTACAAACAAGATCACAAAGAGGTTGTAAAAGCTCAATCTTACACAACTATCTTTAACTACACCTATATTCTAGTCAAGAAGTCCTGCCTCCCGGTAGCTTTCGATGGAATCAGTGAGAGTTTCCTCCAATGACTTGGGACTCCAACCCAGCTTCCTAAGTTTCTCCGAACTTATCTTCGGTTCCTCGTCCACCTCAATGAAACTGTCAATAATAATACATCAAAAATCAATCTTTATAATGGAAACAAGTATCTTGTATAAACATATCATATGGGGCGGGAACAAGATTTACTTTTTGGGATAGTTATAGTTAGGATATAGACTCCTCAACTTGTCCACAAGATCAGTCATCTTAATCATGTGCCCTGCACATATATATCTCCCTTCAGCCTCGGTTTTCTCATATGTCAGTAGCAGTGCTTCAGCAACATCCCGCACATCTACTATCTTCTGAAGCCTATTCTCCTTTGACTCGTATCCTTCTGTAATACATTGGTCAAAATAGTCTCAGTAACGTAACTTGCAGTAAGAAGACAATGGAGTTGTAATGTTTTAGCCTTATGTCTTCTCCACAAAGTCATAGTTAGATAAAAGGTCAATTGCAGATAGCAATTGTGTACTATATATACATCTTTTGCACATAACTATCATCCACTTTAAAATTATATTTGCAGCTATCTAAACTTTCAAAAAAATCGCATATAGCTATTTTTAGCCAAAAATGCCCTTGACCCTAATCTAAAAAAACTTTAAAAAAGACTTCATAACCACCATTTTGGCAAGGGCATTTTTGTCATTTTATAGATGAAAAAAATAACTATATGTCTAAAGTTGAGGATATTTATGCACAAATCTATATATCGAAATCTACCTATGCCACCAACAACAATATGAAAGAGGACAACCAATTAGCATGTATGTACCTTTGAGTTGCTTAATAAGAAAGCCGCTACTAGAATTCAGTGTGGACTGCAGCATTGGCCCCAAAACAAGCGTAGGACACAGTGTTATAACATCAAGCCCACTTCTTTTTCCATACTCCACTGCCTCACTTTCAGCTTCAGTTTTTGAAAGCCCATACCAGTTCTGGTACAAGAACACACATTGGGATTCAGCATACATATATATACAAAATCATTTTAGAAAGTCCGACTTAGAATTGAATTTCAAATCTGTTACCTTCATTTTCTTCTGAAATTCTTTATCAGACCAACAAGTCTCGTCCTTGACTTTGTCCTTGGGCCACTTAGGATTCATGGAAACAGCGGCACCAGAGGACACAACAATAACTCGGTTTACTTTTGCTTCAGAGCATGCTTTGAGTACATTAAGCGTGCCCTTCACCGCGGGTTCAATCAATTCTACCTGCAATGAAGATACTTGAGAATAAGCACCCCAATCACATAAAAGCACACTTCAAAGAAGAGAAAATGTGGGCATATTCGGTATACTTGCCTCAGGATTTGGTACAGGACCTATTGGGAGTGGGCTTGCAACATGAAAGACTCCATTGCATCCTTGGATTGCTGAATAAAGAGAGTTGTAGTCAAGCAACTCTGCCTTGAAGAGTTTCAGATTCTCAGATGCATTCTCAAGTTTATACAGATGAGCATTCTTCTCACTCCCTGTAACAACATGTGCTCATCAGCAATATTATATATATATATATATACCCTTCTTTCATGTTAGAATATATTATTAGTTAGATTATAAAATTAGAGCTTAACTACAATATATTCTAACATTTCACTCCGAACTTATCTTTGTTTCTTTTTCCGGTGGCCAAATCGATGCTCAGTCAATCAAACACATTGAATCACAATGCAAATGGAGCAAAACAAAATTGCAGACCCAAACAACAAACCACTTAAAAATTGATTTCCATTAGCGAACAATTGCAAGAAAATGGTGCAAACCCATAAAAATTCAAGCATTTAATTTCGATAATTTAGTACCTGGGTCCCTAACAGTTCCATGGACAGTGTATCCGTTGGAGAGGAGAAGCTTGACGAGCCAAGAAGCAACATAGCCTCCTGCACCCGTCACGCACACTGCTCCTCTCTGTCCCGCCATTGATCAACGTTTACGAGATATCCGAAATTGGGAACTGAACTGCTAATTCTGGAATGGACTTGAGCTTGGGTTGGAGAAGAGAATGAGGTGAGGGTTATATAGATATGGATTTTTGGCTGGTAGTACTGAGAGTCTGGGCTGGGAGAGGAGAGCAATGGCAAGAGTGAAGAGAGTGGTTCTCTTCAAAAGGGTATTCTTGCGTCAGCAGTGATGTCATCACCCTGTCTGGTCCACACAGTGACGATGGTTCACGCATTCACATGGTCTAAATCTAAACGTAATTGTGTAGTGGCCTTATCTGCCGACGCCCAGCCCAATATTAATGGGCCGATTCAACGGCCCATCTTCTATTTTAATGGGCCGGACCAGCCAGTTAGACAAATATGAGAAGAAGAAAATTAGTCAAAGACCAAATTCTGAAACATGACATGGAGGTGATCATTTTATTAATCTTTTCTTCCGTACAAGTGTACACGTGTGTTTAAAGTGTTATTAATGTGTTAATTAATAAATATTGGGATTTTTTTTTGTGTTCTAAAAACAAAAATAGAAGTGGAGGTATTTTTTTTCTGTGATCCTACTATTATGGAGTGATGTCTTTTCTTCGAGAGAACGATAACGAAGACAGCAGCTTTCGTGGTTGCTTTGAATTCAACAGTGACCCAATCCCATGAAGAAGGAGCTCTGAGAAAGAAAACAACAGCGGAGCTTGACCGGCGGCGTTAATGGTGTATCGCACTATTATCCAGAATCGCATTGAGGCCCTTTCTCTCCTTTCCCAATACACATCGAACCCATAACATTTTAATCTCCAGCTCCTTCACTTTCTCTCAACCACAATTTCTCTATCTGCGATCATGAAGAATAGAAGCTCTAATCGAATCTCCGTCAAATGGGTTCCTGTAATCTGCCTCTCTTGCTTCTTCCTCGGAATCCTCTTCACAACCGGGTTCGTTTGATTTCCCCCTCATTTTATCTGCACAATTCATATCGACCCATTTGTTATCGATTCCCAATTTGCGCTTTCCCTTGCTTGATTGTGTCTGTAATGCACGATCAATGTTGATATTTGGAGTTCTGGGTACTGAGCATAAATGGGTCTTGTGATTCGGATCGTCTTGCAGGTTATGGGCTTCGCATGAAACCAAAGGTCAGATCGTAGCGCAGCGTCGACGTGAACGAGAGACGCAAATCGTCTCCCATGGTTGCCCAATTAAGAAGGTCCGTTGTTTATTTGCTCTTGTGATGGTTCTTAAATTCCATGTGTTTTTTTTTTCAAGTCATTATAAAAAAATTCCCTTTTTGTTCTTATGATTTGTAGAGGAAGCCTAGGCAAGATGAGGATGTTGTGAAGGAAGTTTACAAGACCCATGAAGCAATTGAGTGAGTTTATTGTCTGTTTGTATGTTCTTATTGATTGGTCTTCCATTGGTTGTATAGCAATTTTTTTAGTGCTGGCTTGGCAGATCTCTAGACAAGACCATTTCATTGCTTAACATGGAGTTGAGTGCCACTCGGGGTACACATGAGATCGGAGGCTTGGAGGACTCAATCTCTCATGAAGGAAGGCCGAGGAAGAAAGTGTTTATGGTTGTTGGAATCAACACTTCTTTTAGCAGTAGGAAACGGCGTGATTCAATCAGAGCCACTTGGATGCCTCAAGGTATTGCATTTTTACCATCTTTAGAGTGATCTGTGTTTAATCTATTTTTCCACATCAATTGAATCTGTTTATTGTGTTAAATTAGGGGAAAAGCTTGTACAGCTAGAGGAAGAGAAAGGAATTGTAGCCCGCTTCATGATTGGCCACAGGTAAAACATTTTTCTGTTCATAGTGTTCAGCATTAATTATTTAATCACACAATATCGTCATGTTGTGATCACTAGAAGAACTGATGCTGGTAATGTTTTGTGTTGATTGATTCAGTGCAACACCCAACTGTATTTTAGATCGAGCTATAGATTCAGAAGATACTCAGCATAAAGACTTCATTAGGCTGGAGCATGTTGAAGGGTATCATGAATTGCCTGCAAAAACAAAGACATTCTTTTCCACAGCAGTTGAAACATGGGATGCTGAATACTATGTGAAGGTGGACGATGATGTTCATGTCAATTTAGGCATGCTCGCCACAACCCTTTCCCGTCACAGGTCCAAGCCCAGAGTCTACATTGGGTGTATGAAATCTGGCCCCGTTCTTGCTAAAAAGTAACACTCTCAAACCTATTGGAGACTATAATTTAGGTTGATTGCAAATAG
>JAYMSW010005103.1:0-10353 GCA_036897725.1 Erodium texanum | reverse complement strand
AAGAGAACTTGCAAACCTTGTAAGTTGTACACAGCTAAGATTGTGCTAATCAAGTTAACTGATTTTCAGTATCAAAAAAGTTAACTGATTTTTTTGTTGAAGTTATTCTATCTTTCCTATGTTTGATTTCTTTCATCCAATATGTTTTCAGACCCTTATTATGGGTAACAGAGATGGGATTGATGAAATGTCAAGCACAAGTGCTTCTGTTCTTCTCTCAGTTATCAAGCTTATTGACAAATATGATCTGTATGGTCAAGTGGCATACCCCAAACACCACAAGCAGTCTGATGTTCCTGATATATATCGTCTAGCAGCAAAGACAAAGGTAAACTACCTATGGATTATGTCATTTGACAATTTAAGCAACGAACGTTGACCAACCAATAGTCTTAATTTATAACATTTTGTACGAGATGCTTTCACATATCATCAGAGAGCTCTATGTAGACTGTTTTCTGCCATACTTCAGTTTATTCCTAATGTTGGTTATTAACCAGTTAACAAATGATTCTGAAGAAAGATTCAATTTTTAAAGCAGTTTGTTAACCATATGGCATGGGTTATAATTACAGAAATATTTTATTACTCTTATCTGTCCATTTTAGTGTGATCTCTCTCCCCATGAATGTTATTTATTTGTTTTTCCTATGTTTATTATATCGATTTATAGAAATCTTATTTTGTTCCTTCTTTTGCAGGGTGTTTTCATAAACCCAGCTTTCATCGAGCCTTTTGGCCTTACTTTAATTGAGGTACCCAATACTCTCATTCCCACCCACCCCTCAAACAAAAGACTATTAACTTAGTTGCGTAACAAAGTTTTGCTCTTGCTTGTAACAGGCAGCAGCTTATGGTTTACCTATGGTTGCCACAAAAAATGGAGGTCCAGTTGATATTCATCGGGTATGTCTTTTCATTCGGCATTGGTAGAAGACCAACTTATTTCACTTTGTTCTTGCTAACTGGAAATTTTTCCACAGGTACTTGACAATGGTCTTCTTGTTGATCCTCACGATGAGCAATCTATAGCTGATGCTCTTCTGAAGCTTGTTGCGAACAAGCACCTTTGGTCAAAATGTCGCCAGAATGGCTTGAAGAATATTCATCTATATTCATGGCCAGAGCACTGCAAGACCTATCTATCTCGAATAGCCAGTTGTAAACCAAGACAACCACAGTGGCAACGGAATGATGATGGAAGTGACAGTGAAGAGACAGAATCACAAGGCGATTCTTTGAGAGATATACAAGATATATCCTTGAACCTTAAGTTTTCAATGGATGCAGAAAAGAATGAAGGTGGTGAGAATCATGGTTCTTCAAAATCTGAAGAAAATGCTGGTGATAAAAAGAATAAACTAGAAAGTGCTGTTTTGGCTTGGTCAAAGGGAATAAAAGATTCACGGAAGGCTGCATTTACAGAGAAAGCAGATCTGCATACTTCCGCGAAGTTTCCACCAGTTAGGAGGAGGAAGCAAATCATTGTCATTGCTGTGGATTGTGATAGCACTGCAGATCTTCTTGAGAACACTAGAAAGATTTTTGAGGCCGTGGAGAAGGAAAGGACCGAAGGCTCTATAGGGTTCATATTGTCAACGTCCTTGACCATATCTGAAATACACTCAGCTGTTCTCTCCGCAGGCTTGAGCCCTAGTGATTTTGATGCTTATATCTGTAACAGTGGCAGTGATCTCTATTATCCATCCCTTAATCCAGAAGATGGTGCCTTTGTGGTTGACTTTTATTACCATTCACACATTGAATACCGTTGGGGTGGAGAAGGATTAAGGAAGACTTTGGTTCGATGGGCATCTTCAGTTACTGATAAAAAGTCTGGGAATGAAGAAAAGAACATCAGTGTAGCTGAACAACTTTCAACAGACTACTGTTATGCCTTTAAAGTGGAAAAGCCAGAGGCGGTAATTTTCTACATCTCTGACCAAATTTCTCTTCAAAGAGCTAACAGACACGCGCACACACACACACATAGACCTACACACATTATTTATTGTTCTTCCTCCACTTCAGGACAATCTGATTGAGCAGATTTATCATTAAGAGATGATTGATAATCACTTATAGGATAATGTAACTGGGTGTAAAAATGAAAAGTACTAAGATCTTACTATTTCTAACTTGTAGATTCCTCCGGTGAAGGAGCTACAGAAGCTGATGAGGTTTCAGGCTCTTCGCTGCCATGTTATTTATTGTCAAAATGGGGCCAGGGTGAATGTAATTCCAGTGTCAGCATCTCGTTCCCAAGCCCTTAGGTACGCTTCCTTTTGCTATCTCTTGGCTGGATTCTTTGGTCATTATTAAGTTGGATATTTCTATCTATTGGCTTTGCTGAACGAGTCAAGTTGATTTGGTGCCTTCTTTCAAGACATATGGTTGGGTATTGGTAGAACTTAATAACAGTGAATTAACAACTTTTCTGTCAATCTAAATATCTAATTATTGTTATTTTTGTTCATCAAAATCAATTGCCTTTTGGATAACTATGATCAGCACTTGTTGGGAGAGTAAAGATGTTTTAAAAGTCATCTTGAACTGAACATGATTCAAATTGCAAAAACATTTACCAAAAACTTCAGTTATTCTCGTCTTCTATGCCTTTGCTATATCAACGACTTAGCAAATATATAATCTTTAAATTTGATAATCTAACACAATGCTCCTCAGGTATCTGTATGTCCGGTGGGGAGTAGACTTGTCAAAGATGGTAGTTTTTGTTGGCGAGTCTGGGGACACCGACTATGAAGGATTGGTTACCGGGGCACACAAAACTGTGATACTGAAGGGAGTTTGTAGCAGCTCGAGCAATCGACTCCATACCAACAGAAACTACCCTCTATCCGATGTTGTGCCATTTGATGGCCCGAACATTGTTCAGACAAACGAAGAGTGCAGCTCCAATGATGTCCGAGCAGCTTTGGAAAAATCTGGAGTCCTCAGGGGCTAGAAAGCCTATCTATATTCCTGTTTCATATGTTTTGTTTTGAGATCAGCAGTCCATTACTGTACTTTTTCCTCCTGAAACCTCAGTCCTTTCTTGTTCCCTACGGCACACAAGTCCATCAACAAAGATGTTTTCTATGTAGATATGGTACTATGCCTAGTACATGTTGAGGACCAGTGCTAAATGTTGGAACTGAGAGAGAATGAAAAAATGCATTTACATTTTTTTTTCTTCTACTGCTTTTTGTAACAGAAGGATGCTATTTCTGTTTTTTACATGTGGGTTCTGACCAGATGGGTGTACCGTTGAAGCTCAGTTGTAAAAATGGGCCTAGGCTCGGGGATTTTGACAACATGGGCGTTTAGGCGGGTCTAGATAGATTTAGGTAGATATTTTAACAACATAGGTCCGATTTTTGTCTTTTTGTGGATTTTCTTAAAAGAAAATATGTAAATTTAAATAAACTTTAAGCTCTCTTTCCCACTTTTAAGTTTTTTTTGTCTCTTAACAAAGAATTTTCAATTGTACATGTATAATGTTTTATTAAATAAAAAATAAACAAAATAAAAAATACAAATCCAATTGATCCCCACTAATATTCAATTGATCCTCACAGACCATGTCCGCATGACTAACGTTCAGCCTTTTTTACCACCTTAGTTTTAAACTCCATTGAAATTAAAAGGTCACACAAGTTAATTATCATATTGGACCTTGCCATTGTAAAATTAACAATTGGGCTTTGGCCTTAGGCTCGATAGCCCATAAGCATGGGCCCAGCCCACATACATCCACAAGTTCATGTGTTTGAACAAATAAAAAAGATCTTATTATTATATTTCGTTGTGCTAACCAGATCCGGTAAAGTAGTATGGAATGTCAAACTGATAATTTAGGTTGGACTTTCAACGTACACATGACTTGCATTACAATCAAAGGGCCTTCGGCAAGCTCGATACATTATTGATCCAAGAAAAACATCGAGAAATTAATTTAAAGGGCTCTTATAAAGATGCATCATGCCCTTAATTCAAGAAATACACCAGGAGTAAAAACTAAACGTGCCTTCACTGATTCGAGTTTAGTCATCGCATGCTTTTGACCTCACTTTACATTTTAGGACAATTACATGTGTCCACTCCCTCATTTGTTTCCATAAACTACTTCTATACCTTAATCAAACAAACAAGTACATGACAAGATATAATCACTCGATCATTATATCTTCACATTGATTCTCATAAAAATTATTTTTCTTGGTTTTAGATTGATTTGAGTATAGGGTGTGGAATCACTCCTTTGATCTTCATCGGATTTAAACTCTAATTTTATTTTCAAAATCATTCACTTGGATTTAAAGTCATTTTAACAAAAAATATATACCATATTTATACAAAAAAAGACGTATTTTTAAAGCCAACATTCTACCTAATCTTATAAAGTAGGTGTTTTTGTAAGCATAGTTTATATTAATGCATGCACGTGAGATAATTAAACAACAGAAATCAAAAGGTCAAAATGTTAATTAAATCACAAAGAAGAAGATTAGGGGTCAAACAACTAATTTTGATCATTAATATTAGCAATGTAAATGAAAGTTGTCAAAACGTAACCTTGCTACTAGTCCTCACAAATGAATATAAAATCAAAGAAACCTAATAGAGCTATCAAGAACCAAACAAGTCACAGCCAGCAATGGCAGAGCTGACCAGCCACACACCATTTTTGCTCCTCCCAGCTTTCCTTCTCATCTTCCTCTTCTTCCTAATCGACCCTCTAAACCTAAATGTTCAAAGCCTCACCATTCTTGTCTCTTCCTTGATCCCTCTCAATCTCAGAAACTGCTCTATAACATCATCACCATCTCCACATGGAGTTCATGATGTTCCATACTCGTCCCTGTACAAAAGCACTATACTTGATCATGGCCACAGTAATGACACTTCCATTAAAGTAACATCTTGTTCCTTAATTATTACAAAAACAAATGTAGTCATTTCCTAATTAGATATATATGTATACTCATATTCGTTCTTAGCAGAAGATCAAGACTAGTTCGGAGAGGATCGAGGATGATTTAGCCCAAGCACGATCAATAATCCGACAAGCCGTCCGATTACGAACTTACATTTCCGACAAGAAAGAGTCTTTCGTCCCCAGAGGGTCCATCTATCGAAACCCTTATGCTTTTCATCAGTTAAGTCAGATTCAATTTTTAGTCGGATTGATATGATATTTGTATAAAAAATAATTACAAAAATATACAAAGAGGTATTCATTTTTCTTGCAATTTGCACCCTTTTTGTTTCATAATTGCAAAAAAAAGTGGCTTGAACTTGTTTTTGTGATGTACTTTGTATAAATTTATTTTAAATGACGATTTTATTTTTCAAAATTTTAAATTTCAAATATAATAAGTAAAAAAAAAACAAGAAATCCATAATTTACATCTTTCTAAATTTTCTTCTTCTTTCACATGTACAAAGTGCAAGAAAGTTAAAAAAGAAAATTGTTGATTTTTTTTTAACTTATTTTTCAAGGTATGATCATCAACTTGAAACAAATTTACATAAAATGCATCAAAAAGATAAATTTAGGAATTTTCTTTTTGCAATTACACAAATACAAAACATTAAATGCGGATTTTTTTTTTACCATTATTCCTTCGTACAATTATTGTTACTAACTTTAATGTTGGATATATATGATATTTAGGAGTCACATCGAGATGGTGAAGAGATTTAAGGTGTGGAGCTACAGGGAAGGAGAGAGGCCTATAGTACACGTGGGGCCATTGAAGAACATATACGGCATAGAAGGGCAGGTCATAGGCGAGCTTGACGGTGACGGAACCAGCCACTTCGTTGCGTCCCGACCGGAGGACGCGCACGTTTTTTTCCTGCCCTTTAGTGTGGCCAACGTTGTACACTTCGTCTATGGTCGTTTCACCGGCAAGAACAAGACCGAGTACTACCTGCGCGACCGCCTCCAACGCATTGCCTTGGATTATGTCCGGGTCGTCGCCGGTAACCACCCTTTCTGGAACCCGAGCTCCGGCGCCGACCACTTCATGGCTTCTTGCCATGACTGGGTAATTAATTAATTAACTAGACATTTATTACCCCTTTTCTTTCTTGGATTGTCCTTTAGATGTGAAATATTTGGTTTGGTTTTAACTTTTAAGAATTTTCATACAATCATATAATATATGTTTGATTCATTTAGTAAATATTTTGTAACCTTTGAGGGTTTATTCTTAGGTTAGTCTAGAGATTAGTGAGCTCTCTCGTATTATAGTGATTCGAACTATAGAGATACGTTTGTAGAGAAAAGTTATAAGATTTCTTATTAATAACAAAAAAAACGTGTCAAACCTTTTGTCGTATTCATAATCTCATACGTATGTATGCATACATACATAGCAAGATTGTCTCAAGTATTTAACTCAATTGCTATGTTTTAATTAAGATTTTATGTGATATCATAGGCTAATTTGATTAACCAAACAATATTTAATCTTGTACGTTTAACCTCTTATAATTTTCACCTTTTAACTCTTGTAGACGCTTATAAATGTCATTTTGTTTGTGCTAATATGTTGTTTAGGCACCGGACGTATCTCAAACCAATCCTGAGATGTTTAAGAGCTTGATTAGGGTCTTATGCAACGCCAACACATCGGAAGGTTTCATGCCGGAGAGAGACGTTTCAATGCCGGAAATAAAGATAGCGCCAGACCTGGAGCTGAGGCCGCCGCCGGAGCTGAGCCAACCTCCGACCAACCGCTCGATCCTGGCCTTCTTCGCAGGTGGGGCTCACGGACACATCCGTAAAGTCATGTTGGGGCCCTGGAAGGGCCGAGGCAGCGAAAGCCCGGTCCACGAGTACCTACCCAAGGGCCTCAACTACTCCCAACTCATGGCCCGCAGCAAGTTCTGCTTGTGCCCGAGCGGGTACGAGGTCGCGAGTCCGAGGATCGCGGAAGCGGTTTACGCCGGCTGCGTGCCGGTCATCATTTCGGACCATTACTCGTTGCCGTTCAGCGACGTGCTTGATTGGAGCCAGTTTAGTGTTCATGTTCCGGTGGCGAGGATACCGGAGATAAAAGCGATATTGAAGGCGGTGCCGGAGAAGGAGTACCTGAGGTTGCAGAGTAATGTGAGGAGAGTGAAGAGGCATTTTGTGGTGAAACGGCCGGCTATGCCGTTTGATGTGATTCACATGGTTTTGCATTCGGTCTGGCTCAGGCGGCTCAACTTCCGGTTGACCGGTTGAACATTTATGTCTATAGGATTTGACTTTGTTTTAAAATGTATAAATTTGATATAATTAATAAAATATACCATATTTGACTATTCAAGGCTTCAAGAGTAGCATGAAAGTGAGTAGTAGCATCATGGGGTATTGAATTGAAGCTCTTTGGTTAGGTACAAAGAGAAGGATATTGGGTGGTTGCTGTCAAACACAATCATTCCATCATTGTTGACGACTTTGGAGTGTATCAGTGTTGTCAACTTTAGAGTGTATTTGCGTTGATGACAAGATTAAGAGGAGGGGGAAACCAAATAAGTGTCAATGATTTTTTTTTTTTTTGGAGTGTATCAATGTTGTCAACTTTATTTAATGGATGAGAAATGAGAAAGTCTTTTAGTTTGATAAGAGTTTACGTGTCATCCCATAATTGGTTTGACAGAGTTTCTCCCACACAACAAATCGATCCTTGTAGAGAGCTGGTGACACGTTAACACCGACGCTCCAATTTTTCCCTCGATGCCAGTGCCATCCCCCTAACGTCCTCTCAACACGATTGATATCGTTACTCTAATGAAACCCAAACTCGTTCATCTGGTGTATAATTAAAGAAGTTATAAATCCAACAAAAAATTTGAAGTATAGTATAGGAACAATTTGAAATGTTGCCTATAAAATGATGTAAAAACAATAATTGACTTGTTGAACCCTAGTGTACATTTTGTTGAAATTGCACATACTTCAAAACAAAATGTACATTAGGGTTCAACAAGTAATGGGTAAATATGACACAATTTACAGAAAGATAATACACATTTTAGTGAGACCTACCACGCATTTCGTTAAAATCATTATCAAAACATGTCTGAGCTACGAATATGTTTTTTTTTTGGTACCGTCGAGCAAGCCCAAAACTAATTGGATTGCGTGCGTATTTGTTTATTACAAAAACCTCTTCAAATTACCAGCGTATTTGTTTGGAAGTCACACACTAATGCGGGGTTAATGCAATTTATTTTTCGAAGCACTGTCTTTTTACCAATCTGGGTACTAACGACGCCGTATTCAGAAAAACTTACTATATAAGCACCCATCCCCTTTCTGCTTCACCGAAACCCTACTACTCATCACAACTCATAGATCGATTACGAGCTTCTTCTACATTACAACTATACTATCTGCAGATTAAGGTAATTTTTTGGACATTTCACTTTATTTGAGATTTTTCCGTATTTTGTGGGTACCAGGAAACAAATTTGGTTTGAGGGGTTTCTTGTTGCCAATATTCGAATAATTATATGGACCTTGATTTTTTTTTCTTTGGTTGCGTTGCTAGCTTCTCTTTCTTGAAATTGCACATACATCAAAAAGGCTCCAGCTGAGCAACTTTTTGATGGTGAAAAGTCGTTGGTGAGAATAGACATGTCAGAATACATGGACGAACAATCAATATTCTCCTTCACGTTCTGAGAGATGGAACCTTAACTGATGTTCAAGGTCGGATTGTGGACTTCCAAAAGTCAGTAATTTGCATGACCTCAAACCTAGGAACCAGGCATTGGCTATCTGCACTTGAAGGAAACACTTCAATTGAAGTGGCAAGGGATAGCGTCATGCAAGAGGTAAGTGGAGGAGAATTCAATGCATGTTTTATAATTCGTGTTTCTCATTTCTCAGCGACCTTATTTTGGTGTAGGTGAGGAAGCATTTTGGTCCCGAGGTTCTGAACAAGATTGATGAGATTTTGATATTTGAGACCTTGACACGTGATGAGAATCTAAGAACGGTTGTCGGAAAAGAAATAAAAGATGTTGCAAGCCGCCTTGCTGAGAAAGGCATCGCTTTACATGTTACAGATGCCGCAATTGATTACATCATGTCTGAAAGCTATAAGCCGGTTAGCCTAATCTCTCCTACTCCTAGTGTATATTACTTACTTTTTGTTGTATGAGCAAAGAATGAGTATCAAAACACCACGAAAAACTCGATTTTAGGACTGCCAAAATCGATGATTTTCGGTTTGCTTTATCCCTCTTATTTATAGTGAAATTTGAAACTACAAGATAAGAAGATACAAAAGCTAAAAATAAGTCTGCAATCCCGGATAATCCTCATAGGCTCTAACAGATAGACTCAGTCAATCTGAGCTTTTATTTACAACAAGATTAAAACAACATCTATGTCATCCTCAACCTTGGTTTCTTCATAACCTAACTTTGATTCCGGTTTTGTAAGAAAATCCCAAAAATATTGGCTACTCCAAGTTTTTGAGTTTCCATCCTCAACAACTTTAAGACCTCCTGAGTACTGATTTGGGACCGTCGATTCCATATCTTACCTTACGAATAATGGGATGATTGACCTGGTCTTATTTCCTTGCTTTTCTATAGTTTCTGTTAGTTAAGATCATCCTGAAGAATACATCAGGTGTTGGGTATTGCTCCTTAATAAAATGTGAGCAAAACTAAAATTCAAATATGTATATAGGTTTAAGTTGTAGGTACGATCACACTGATCTAATCTTCATCATTAGAACTATTATTTAGGTTTAAGTTAGAATCATGGCTTCACATATGTATATAGACATTGTAGCACTATTTCTTAATTGGGTTTGGTTCTAATACAAACAATTGGTTAACTTACAAACTATTGGATTCATCTAGAGCGTCCATTCTACGATCAAAACGGCTGAGATTGAGAGGCGAAACGCACGCATCTCGCGCTTCTTCTGTTTTCTGATTTTAAACGCGGGGGTATTATCGTCTTTTTACGTGACTGGTTTTTTCGTCATTTTGTTTTCTCTTCTCTTCTCCCAACTTCGGACACACAGTTTCGTTTTCAGCTCACCCAAACTTCTCTCGCACGATCCCTAGGCGCTGTGATTCTTCCTCCGAGATTTCGGCCGCGATCGTTGATTTTTCAACCAGTCATCTTCGTGTTTTGATCTTCAAAAGAGGTAATGTGTTTCGGGGTTTTTGTTTTGTTGTTAGTGATTTTGATTTTGAGATTTACATTTTCCGCTCCGATTTCGTTGCATGTTGTTTTGATATTGCTTTATTGTTTTGATTTTCTGGTTCTCAGTTTCTATATCATTAGTGTTTCACTTTCGAAACTGTAAATTTGAAAATCTGTGCTTCGTG
>JAYMSW010005102.1:0-10353 GCA_036897725.1 Erodium texanum | reverse complement strand
TAAATATGGTTTTAAAATGATGTTTTTTGTTTCTAATAAATAGTATAAAGAATTTATTCATATTTATAATCTTAGTTTTCTATATAAAAAAAACTCCAGATTTTTAAATAAAAAAAATTAATTATTGTATTCAGAATGTTAAATCTAATTTTTTATTTAATTTTATTTTCAGAATCATTATTCAATAGTATAAAGATATGGTTTTGAAAATTTAAAAGAGATATAAGGGTATTTCGGTCCTTTTATATATTGAGGGCAATATTGTCATTTCTTTAAAAACTAACCAAAATAACCGAAATCTAACCATGGTCAAAAGATAGGGCACAAAAGATGGTCACTTTTAAACTTATGGCATATATCCGTTCGTGACCAATTCAAAAGAGCACAAAAAGATAATTATCCCAAAAAAATATATTATATTTTAGCACTAGTTATGTGAGATATTAAACGTATTTCCATGAATAAAAACAAGTGTTAGGAAATTAGTTTAGATTATTTTTATATAATATTTGAATCAAGGAAAAATTTTATTCATGCACATGTTATTATCACTTTTTTCACTATGCATTTCACAAATATAAGAAACTAATTCCAAAACAAAAATAAATTATAAAAACATTACTAAAATTTTCAAAAATCACAAATACTCTTTGAATTTAAAAATCAAAAAGTGCAAAATATAAATGAAAATCAATCTACTATGTTTGTCGAGTTCCTTCAAACTCATCCACAAAAAAGTCCTTACTCAATATCATTATTTTGAAAATTTCAAACTCAAATAGGGGCACGTTAGTCTTTTAGCAAGTTTTGATTATTTGTTTTCCTTTTTGATGTTTCGAAAATAGGCAGTGAAAAAGTAAAAATAAGAGATGTTTCAGTGACTTTTATCCCTAGAATTAGTTAAACGTGGACATTAAATACAAAAATTGTAGTATAGTGGATCGAAGAGACACCTTTTTTGTGGTGTCTGGAGATGCTCCAACAGATTGGAGAGCCAAACTCAGCCATGGGATCAGCAGCCTATCTCACCAGTCACGCCCTACCAATCACTCCTTCCTGTTCCTCCTATTCTTTAAAATGTACCATAAAAAAAAATACACAATAAATGTACGAATACATTAAAATTGTAGTTTGTATCGATCGAGCGTACCTAAAAGAATAAATCTTTTTAGATATTGATTCATCAGCATCTCATACATGAAGAGTCAAGGTATTAACAAAGAGCTGACAAATAAGGCAATATACAAAGGAAATTATTGATACATTCTTTTTTTTTTTTTTTTCTCTTTTGCTCTGCTGCAAAACTTTACAATCCGCCAAAATAATGCTCTAATTTAAAACGAACATGACAACAACTCGTAACAGTTAAGACACATCTACAGGGCATGGCTTTGAAGAGCCAAACGCCTCTACAGAACTAACAAAATGTCTATAAACAAAGATTGGCCTAAAAGAGTACAAGGACAATGAAAATGGACTGTAAAGTCGATAGACAAAAAATGAATCTGGAGGAAACTCGATCCCAAAACGTTGATCTAAGAGTGCGTGTTATCTTCTTTCAGAACAGACTTTCCAGCAGTTTTGAGGAAGACAATGCTGCTACTGATTTGAACTGCCATAACAACAATTACCAGTTTCAGTGTCCTAAAAAAATGTTACTGTAGTAGGGTGAGGTTTCTCAAATACAGACATCATGGAATGGACCTACAATTAACAGTAACAAATGTTCACGTGACTATGTTCTATGTATGTACCTTCTCTTGTCTATACTTCATACGTATGGCATTTAAAGGACAACCATTTGTGTTTAATTGTAGGTCTTGTAACAAGCAGATTGATCTTTGAAGATCTGATGCTTTGTAAGAAGTATAGTGATCTAAAGTCGGATTCTGCCAGAAAAAATAATAATATATAAGATAATAAAATCACATGGAAAGCTATGCTCCGAGATGATTGATGCATACCCATGGGTGACTAGACTGATCCAGCGTCCACCTGGCAAGAAAAACAGCTGATGCAGCTATGACAGAAGGAAGGAAATTCAAGAATCCATAGTCCATTAGTGTCAATTCTGCAAGATAATTGGCTAGGTAATCAAGTTCAAGACTCGGGCTCTGCAAATTTTAAGAAAAAGATGATATTTATTTAGAAGTTAAGTTAGGATTATTAACTAAATTTCAGTAGCTATGATCAAGGCCAGTTGCTTTACCTTGTAAGAAGCTTGCGCTGCTCGAAGAAATCTCCTGAAAAACACGGGATTTAAGCAAAAGTGTTATGAGAGTTCAATATATGTAAGCGACTTGACAAATGTTGATGCAAGACAATCTCAAGTACCTAAGAAAAGTTTTTGCTGTCGGTGTGAAAACTTGAAACCCAAGATATTTCAGTACTTCAGTCTCCATTTTCAGTACCTGGCAGTTTACTTTTGTTAAGATCTTTGAATGTCTAACCAAATGAACTATGGAGAAAATAGACGGTATCTGTGCAAGTAGATGTATGAACTATGATTGTTTATAACCTAATCACTAACCAGAAATGGGTGATTAATCAGTTCAAATCTCTAAACCGGAGTTCAAAGTTTTATGCAAATTTATTCTACTATTCATTATCTATTATATTAAAAAGGAATAATTTTAGGTCTATAGACCAAGCCTACTAGAAACTGTTGTACAAAAGGAGGACCCATTTGTCAAAAAGAGTGTTTCCCATACCATTAAATTGGGGCACATGTGTATACCATAACAGACTAACAGTTCAAGTTTCGAACTTCTCAAGAAAAAGACTAAAGAAAACACCATTTTTTTGGCCCAACATAACTTTCTTGTGGCCACTGCCATAACGCAAAAAGGCAATATAATGTGGATGAATACTAATGAAGCAAAACATAACATTTTTGCCACAAACAGTTGATGTTATTTTTGACTTCTGACCTACAGTGTCAAATGATCTGTAAAGCAATGAAGTTTCAAGCATACACATACCTCCTCCCGTGAGTAAGTGTTGTCCGTGATGAAGCAAAATTCTTCGACACGTGGTGCACAAATTTCTTCATACTTCCTTCAGTTCAAGAAGAGAAAGGCAAATTTAGATTGCATAACCAAGGAGAGACTCGCCACTAACATGTTGCACTTTCTATACCATTTAAGATATATTTTTGTTCTTGTGTTTTTATAAGAAACACTACAATTTTTGTCCACATTAGTGGTGTGAATAATTCACCGGAAATAAGAGAGCTTACGAGGCAATAAGCATGCAAGTGATACCAAGCAGTTGAAGTCTTTGTCTTTCAATGTAGTTTCGTGCAAGAAACATGTCAATGAGATACACTGTGAGGTAAAGAGTATCTGGAACCAACTTATATTCCTCTGATACCTGTGAAGAAAATTAATTTATTTCTCAGTGTTTTGTTTACTTAGTGAACGTATCTCTTAAATGTATTTACAGAACGGTTTCCCAAATCCCACTGTTACTGAAGATATGGATATAGTTATATACTAAAATCAAACACAGCACATCAGATAAATTGTTTAAGATTTTTACATTAATAGCTTCTCAAACATGACTAAATAAACAACTGTAACAAATTTATGTAGCAATGCTGAGAATACGATCAAAAATATACTCTACAATTCCAGACAATGTGACAGGGTTACACAAGATTCATGGAAATCTCATTACATGCTCTTAGCATTTCCATCACTAATAATAATCATGTACAGCAAACTGCATACATTACCGATTTGATGATGAAATCAGAATTATAGGTCTACCATCCAACAAGCCAAGGGCTTTGCAGAACATTAAAGGATTACAATGATACTGACCTCTACGAGCCAATCCACCAGAATCCCCCGCATGCCTTGAGTGATATCCCGCTGCACTATTTCCATAAAATCACAATATGGTCTCCGGGCAAGCTGAAACAAAAACATTTTAGAATATATGTATAAACCAATTTTTACAAACTGAATATTAGAATTAGAACAAATAATTCTAGTTGGCCATCTCAAAATAGTTAATTGTAAATTAACTCATCATACATAGATCATATTTTGTTTAATTCAAAGATTTTGGCTGCTAGAAATTTAATAATCCCATATAAAGCACTTACCTCTGCAACACGCAAATTGTTATAGATGTCAGAGGCATAAAGACTGCATAGTAGAGGATCATTCTTGTCGGAATCAATGTCTGTAACATCTGGATGGCTTGATCTTACCAAATCTCCAAATATACCACCTTTCCTTTCTGCAAGCAAAATAGAGGAAACTGTTAGCTGCAATTAACTCAGAGAAAGAATGGCAGTATCAAATCATGTGATATATATTGTCTTATGCACCTCTATCATATCTAAGTTTATTACCAAATCAACAATGCTAAAGAAACACTGAGCACCAGATAAATACTGCATTATTCACCTACCTTTTGACTCGGAGAAAGAAAATATGTTTGTCTTTCATTCTGATTTGCATTTAGTATTACACTATTCTCCAAAAGAGATTCATCTTTTATAGGACCTTGCTTGGTTGGAGTCTTGAAATCTTCTTCAACCAGCTATATGGTTTAGTACGATCGGGTTCACTAATTAGCCAATTTGTACTGAGGTTTAACCAAATTAGTCCACATGGCTTAATATCCCAACAACATATATATATACTGATTTACACTATCTAGTTAGTGAACTCTTAAACCTAAAAAAGGAAAGACCGAGTTCCTCTAGTCCAAAAAAGCAATTGGTAAAGCATGAAATCATGAATTTCATATTAGGATTGCAGCTGTGAAGTCTCTCATATCATTACAAGACAAAAGGAACAAATAAATTAATAAGTATATGCATTTTGGTTCTATGTATAATCCTTCACTACAGAATGACACTACGAGTCAAAAGTACAGTAAATATGCATTTTTCTTGTATTCTACTAAAGTTTGGTAAAATTGAGCAGTTAAGTATTTTCTATTTTGGTATCTTATGTTTGAAGATGAGATGTGTCAAGTAGAAAACTAACCTTTCTTTGGAGGGCTGTGAGGTAGTCCAGTTGAAGATGAGATATTTAGCCGGCTAATATCTTCTAGACAGTCATTTGTGACACCCAACTGTGGAGGTACGTTTTCTTCTAATTTAGTACTACCACACATGACTCTTTCCTGGATCATCTCTCTTTTAGGAGCTGCTGATGAGCACCATTTGGACACATTAGGTGGAGCTTTTTGACTTTGCTTCTGCTTCACTTTATTAGGCTGAGAAACATCAGAACAGAACAAAACAATCAGGCTATTTAGCGAAAACAATGAGAAGCTTCTAAGGTAGTATCAACCCACAAAAAGATCATATATTGACCTGAACTTTGGTTCCATTGGGCAAGTCCTTCAAATTTTCACAGCCAACATTTGAAACATCTCGAAGCACTGCCCTCTTCTTGCACTGAGGGCCCATGCAAGTATTTTTCTCATCCATTGCTGCTCTTTTAAGATTTACTCTTGATGCTATCTTTTGATCTACTTGCATGGGTGCTTTCAGAGGAGGAACCTGACGTGATGCACATACACCAGCTGCTCTAGAACGTGTAACTCGACCAACAAGTGCTCCAGTGTTAGCATTGATTAGATTTTCTTTCTCCATATTCACAAACCTTTACAGAGAAAAGGAACACAATGCTCTGAGAAGGTAATAGATACACTCAACCTGCCATGAAACAAACAAACAAACAAGGGTGAGAATTTAAGAAGTAATGGCTAGAGAAGATAGTGTTTACAAAGTTTGGAAAAATTAACAGTAACAAGAGAGAAGCAATCTCGAATATCAAATCTTATCAATTACTAAGTTGGGTACATAGATTGTTCATTGAGCAATAGCAAAAACCTTGAAAGAACTGTGTTAGGTATGCAGTTAGAATGCAAGGTTAAACAAGAAATCATGTTGCTGTGCAACTTCAACATGATGATACTCCTCAGAAACAATGGTGCAACATACATGTAAAGTCAATACTGCATGAAAATTTTAAAAGCATCCCACTTAAATTTCTGTTGTGCTGAGAGGTGACATTTTAGAAGTGAAAAGAAATAAAATGTAGTGTATAATCAATTTGAAATAAAACATTTTTCATTCAAATAAAAAACTGAAAAGCATTACTACTACATTTTGATGTTTGAGTTAAATGATTTAAGTTCTTTATAGCAAGATTTTCCAAGGGCACTCATTGAGTGCAGAAGACGACCAGATCCAAGGTGTAGGATCAAAACAGCAAAAGACAAGTAAATTCAAAATGGTAAAACCCACAACAAAAACACCCACATAGGCATTCTAACTTCCAATTATATTAATAGTTTGACAAATTTGAAAAACATCAGTATCATGTGCAATCAGGACAAGCACAAAGCAAGCCAAGATAAATGTGAAGAAAATTTCAGATTAAGAGGCAAGCATGGAATATGCACAAGATAACTAAATATCCCAATTGGTTGCTCATGGAATGTGTGCAAAAACAAACTAAAATTTCAATCTGAAGTTTCTAACAAGGTAAACAAACCTCAATAAAACAAAACCCAGATTAACATCAGAATACCAATCCAACACTTAATTTTTATGTCAATCTTCCACACATCATCATACATCTAGGCTCCAAACCTTCATGGATCTTCATTTTGTGAAGAAATGAGAGAAGGCTTCAAATAAAGCTTCCATTTTTTTAAAAAGAATAATAACTTTTTACCCAATTCAGTTCTGGAACAATGAAACAAAAAAAAAAAAAAAAAGAGGGGGGAAATCAAATTTTCTGTAGGTTCAGTAAAATGCAGGTGCATTAGACTCCACCTGAGAACAATATCTTCACTTTCTTGGGTCCCAATTGAAAACTAAAATAAATGGGGGAAAAATCCCATTTTACTTTCTGCCCCCAATTTTTTTTTCTTACCAACCCCACCAAAGCTCAAGCCAATGTGTAAGCGAAAAATTACCTTTACCAACCAAAAACTTCAATACTCTTGGAAACTCAACATACCCATAAAACCCTAATCGATTTGCAATCGACCCTTGAACACACAATCAAAACTTAATACCAGAAACACAAAATTCACATTCGAATTCGTGCATAGGTTGGGTAGGCATCGAAAATGACCTCGATTCGGCTCCAATCGCAGCTCCAACGCCTCCACCGCAGCGATTGGAGCTTGGAGAAGGAAGAAACAGATGAGAGAGAGAGAGACTCGGCCTCTGTGGAGAGTCAGTGAGGAGTGAGTGAATGAGCGGGATGGTGTGAGGTTTAAACTCTGAGAAATAATGGCGAAAAAGAAAATGGAAAATGAAAACTATTTATTAATTCGTTGATATATTCGATAAAGAAATAATTCTTAAAAATAAATAAATAAATAATAAAGACGTTGACCATTTGACCAGTTAAAGAGGAGCCTCTCTCGGGCACTTCCTGGTTTTTGATTGATTTGTTCTTAACTACGCTTTTAAGTCTAGTTTTTTTTATAGATCGCGCGTGCGATCCGATCATGTAGTTTTAGTGCTTTTACTCTTTCGACCCTCACATTCGATAACCAATCATTCAATCCGGAGGGTGTTTTGGTCAATTTGTTTTTTCAATTCATTTTTTTGTTGGTTACGAGGAAGGAGATGGGTTATTAAGGGGTGTGACTAGGGTGGTCGATGGGTGCTTCTTCTTTAAAATGTATTTACAAAATAAAATATTAAAATAAGTAGTGATTAATTAGTAAGAGGATTAGTGGGTGGTCACTAGTCACGTGACATGGTGGTCTGAGATATTACACAAAAATCACCCTTTAAGAGAAACCATTTTTTTAATGTTTCATTATTTGGTAATTATCTATTTGGTACAATAAATAACTATTCGCATTTTTAATCTTTATATCATTCAGTTGAATGTTAATACGAATTAAACGTGATTCTTACCATCTTAATTTGGAGAGTATCTTCGTATTTATGGACATAAATAATAAATTGTTAATTATAACAATTTTCTATTTGGTAATTCTATTTTGATTTATTCTAATACTTATTCCAAATGATTTTATGTTTTGTTTTTGAGCTGTTCACCACGAGAATTAAGAAATTAATTTTATTTATTTATTGCACTATTATTTTATTCTTAAGAAAAATGTATCATTTTCAACTTGATGAGCTGTAACCAACTCAAATGAGACAATTCTCTATTTCACTGTTAGGGTAGTCTGGGGTCTAAGATAAGATTTTAATCGATATATTTTTCCTCTATACAATAAGATAGTAGAAAAATAGTTAAATTTGTCCATGTACAACAAATTATATCAAGTAAATGACAGAAGAATAGAACAAATGAGTTTCAACATTTTCTTTATAATATTCAAAATCTCGTATGGAAGATGAACATATATATTTAATATGAAACTCTCTATGATTAAGTTCTATATTTTAAAAATTCCTATGTAAAAGTCTAAATGTTCGAAAATCCATATTTATTTATGATAGAGGATGTAGAGCAAATGAACTTCAACATCTTTTTATAGTACTTCAAATCCGATATGAAAGATGAAGTGTATAATTAACAAGCACTATCAACAATGTAGATTTATCTATTAAAAACTCATAGGTAAAAATCTAAATATCCATAAATTTATATTTATTCATATGATATATGTCTATTTCAAGTTCAAATTTTATATTACGAGAATTTCGGATAATTACTTACTTTGGTTTACTTTTAAACAAATTGTTCAGTGGTGACATCGAGTTATAGAGAAAGTTTTATACGGCTCTCTTTCTTCTGCTATAATTCTTATTCCGCCGAAGTTTTGGAGAAGGGATGAGTGTTATTTGAGCATGCTCTCCCCTTCTCCGGTTCCTTTACTCTTTGTTGCTACTGAATTCGACCTTTGTTAAGGCTACTTTGTTGGATCTACCTGTCGCCCAGCCGTTGCCCGTCTCGGGGGATCGCTGAGTGTAAAGATTCGTCATGAGAAAGCCC
This sequence comes from Erodium texanum, assembly GCA_036897725.1. Classification (NCBI taxonomy): domain Eukaryota; kingdom Viridiplantae; phylum Streptophyta; class Magnoliopsida; order Geraniales; family Geraniaceae; genus Erodium; species Erodium texanum. The sequence goes on along the minus strand of JAYMSW010005102.1, from coordinate 1,387 downwards.
TTCTTTGGGACGTGGTTTATCTTCTATCTTTCTTATATTTTAGTTAATAAGGTGTCAGCGTTAGTCTGATTTTTGGTGTCAGATTTAATATGGCTTAGATGTGCATCTATTGCGTTTTAGGTCCTCTCATTTAGGTCTAATCTGGTTGTAAGCGGTACACGAGTTATGCTCAGTGAGAAGCTAACTGTAGGAATTTTATTCCCGCCAAGTCTTAATTTTACGAAGGCTATTGCCCTAGTTGTTTCAACAGTTGATATGTATGTCTTACGGATGATATATAATATATGCTACAATTTATTTAAAAAGAAAAGTGGGTCCATCAAGGAAGGTGAAGTAATTACATTAATTATTACATCTACTCTTAACTAAGTTCATAATATCAAGGAAGATGAACTAATTACTTATTCATACATCTTTGATGAACTAATTACTTGTTCGTACATCTTTCAAGTGCATAATTAAGTTGGAGTGGCAATTAGAGCATACTGTATTTGGGAAATTTTTGTGATGGGCACAAATAGAAGAATTAATCAATCAATCAATTGGGCATATAATTAGGTTTCCATGATTTTCAGTCCAACATGCAACAACAACAACTACAAATTGGGTGATGCAAAGGCAAGTAGGTCTATGTGTAGGAAACCTCAAGAAATAAAATATATATGAGAGTGAACTCGAAGTGGAAAATCCACAAAACTTGAAAGAGGGATGGAAGCTAGCATGTATTCCAAAATGGATAACAACGAAGTGGTTAATTCCAACTCACATGTCATGATCCAAATGAAGTTATACAAATGTATACGTTATATATTGTGTTTTATGGAGAATGACTAGCTTCAATTTTGTCCATGAAAATCGGTTTGGGTAAGTAAATTGTTTTATTTTGATAGTAAAAACCAATTTATCATTTTTTTTCTCCATATTTTGATAGTTCATTATAAGGTTTTATATTTTCCTACTTTAATGATAAATATAACGACTTTTAATATTTAAAATTATTTAAATAATTTTTTATCAAAAAGAAAGAAAATGCAATATCACAGGTATGGGGATTGGAACAAGTGAGTTCATGCTTGTTACATACAGCCTCTACCACTTCAAAATTATTTTAATCATTGAAAGACATGTATGTATAGATAGACTTTTCAATCTTAAAATTGAAATATTTTTCCTAAACAATCTAAGTCACTATGATCGAAAACATTTTTCAAATTTGGGATGCAATCTCACGAAGTCATGAAAACTCATCGTAGGAAAATTGGTTCTAAAGTTAATTAAGGGTTTTTGTGGGTTTGTGAAACCCTAATCCTAATTTGTTTTAATTTAAGAAATATGCATCCTAATTGGTTTAGGAAACGCTCCATTTTGCCCCTATAAATAGGCGAAC
>JAYMSW010005101.1:0-10354 GCA_036897725.1 Erodium texanum | reverse complement strand
ATGAACCCGGATATCCTAGATGCCCGTTAATCTGATATTTTTCAACCGTTATTTCTTATATTTTTTCTTTCTTGCATGTTATCTAGAAATACACTTTATAATCATTCACACTACAAACCATTTTCCTAAACCTATAGAAACAATCTATTATACAACCGAAAGAACCAACATCACACAAGCTGTCACGTGGGGACGATATTTTCGGGGTCTTTGTCTACAACTACCCTATATTACTTTGACCGGTACATTGCCGTACACGCTTTTAAGTAGAATTTACCTATTTATTTGGGTAGGTTCTGGCCGCGTCAATAAGACATACTATTTTGTCTTCAACTCGTTAGTGAAGTCTCTTTTTTCCCTATACACACAACCTAAGAATCTCATCTGATGCCAATAGCTATTCCACTCTCCACTAGTCATAAAGAAACATGGTAATTAAGAATAAGAAAGGACTTTATATCGGGTTGTAATGTTGGGCTGGGTTAAAGTTATGGAAGGAAATTGAAAAGAAGCTAATTAAACTATTGGCCTAAATGCTTCAACTAACAATCTCCATATATAATTCACACATCCCAAGCCCAAATTCCGAACCTCTCAACTTCCAGATCATTCCACATTCACTCATTGTAGCTCTTATTATACTGCTAGACAACCCAAATACTAATAATATATAAACATTTTTTTCTTTATTTTTTCTTTTTGAAGATAAATACAAGCAATTGTTGGTGGTTTTTGTCCTGCCCCATTTCCTCCCCTTCTAACACATGCACCCCGAGCTTTGATTTTAATTATATGATCAAAGTTTGTCATAAATATGGGTGAAATAAAATCATATAACCACACAATAAATAGCACATTCCATCACATTCCTTTCCATCTTTCCCTCATCCTCAAAATTTCCCCACTCAAAAAGCAAATAAGCCAACATATAAGGATTCAAATAACAACATGGATATAAAAAGAAATGGAATGACACATTGGCTTGTAGTGCTCGGGTTTAGAATGACACATTGGCTTGTAGTGCTCGGGTTTAGAAATGAAAGGCTCAAGCACAAAAAGGGTGACTATGGATAAAATAATAATTAGGTAGGCAATTTAGCACAAACGGTCCAAAGATGGTCTAAAATCATTTTCCTAATTATCATGTCCTTTATTCTATGTTGCCTCAAGGGAACAACTATGCACTTCTAGTTTCATGTAACCACATATAGGAATCAAAAAATTTACACTAGACTTATGATATTTAAATAGCATCCTATATGTTATGTTCGATTCAAAAGGTGGCATACTCAACAATTCACCCAACCCATGATACACGCTAAGATTTGTAAGGAAACAAGCACGCATTTAGTACTTTCATCATCACGAACTAGCCATCATATTAAGACTCTTAACAATTCATCCAAAAAATGTATATTTTTTTTAATTTTTTTTAGAAGTTTCAATTTTTTCAAAACAAACACATATTGATGCATGATTATGCAATGCAAACATAAAAAAATACGCACAAACACTTACCACTATACTAAAACAATGCACTGTCCCCAATGCCACCCAAAAACATAAGCATGCATCAACAACCCGCACTTTCTTAAACAGAGAAATCAAACAGTCTTATATGCATTTTCTATCAACATGAATTTCGGGTGTTCATAACCCACCGGATATGCATAACAGGATTTAACAGCAGTATAAGATAATAAAATAGGAGGGGAAAGTAAACTGCCCCTTATGAAGAATCGCTGCCGGATTTTTTGCTCAGAACTGCGGGGGTTAGGTGTGCCTATCTTCGCTTGCACGCTCTAGAAGCCACACTGGCAGAGCACATGCTATGCAAATACTCACAAACAAACAAAAAATTCAAAGCTCTAAGAACATATAACATATCATTAAAATAAAAACCTTGGGTTGCCTCCCAAACAGCACTTTTGTTAACGTCATTGGCTTGAGTACCAAGAGGCTCAATCAGGAGGACTTCCAAACACCTCTAACTTCCAGCATGTTTCCCTCTTCAAGCATGGGATTACAGGAGGGAGAGGAGACACAATACAATAAAAGAATCCTTCCTTGAGCTCTTGGTTTGTTCTAAACTCAAGGCAAGTCTCATCAAGCTTTCTTTAATAGAATAATGATGATTTACTTTATCATGACAAAAATTGTTAAGGATATGCCTCTGATGAAATTTATCATGCACATGACAACAAGGTTCACAAGCATTTACCACAAAAATAGAATAAAATTTCACACGAGGGGAATGAGGACTAGCACATGCATCAATAACTATATGCTCAATATCAACTTTAAAAATCAATGTAATAGGTTGAACATGAAGAATTGATTTGCTAGAGTTTAAAAATGAATCTCCCTCACTAAAAGGAATTTCGACATCATGCTCGATGTCTAGCAATATAAAATCTATTGGAGATTCCAATGCAACACCTCTCTTGAGAGACTCTTCCAGGTACCTCTAGGATATTTAAAAGAGTGATCAAGCAATTCAATGGATACCATGGAAGGATTTGGCTCAACAAGAGTTTGTGAACTATTATTTATAGTTATACAATTATTATTTACAACCACATAATTCAAAGCATTAAAACTACATGGAGATGGAATAAATATTATACAAGAGCGATTATAACTTGATACCTCATATTCCATACTTACCTCTGAACTCATGATTGAATCATAAGTTTCATTCTCAGTTGTGTCACATAAGTGTTCGGAATGCTCATCCACGATATGAATTGTTTGATCTGGTACAGGCATCTCATTCATCTGTTGCATGAGTAGATTCACTTGATCCTGAAGTTCTTGAATCTGTCTTTTCTTGCTTCTTTTTTCTTTTTCGTCATTCTCTCATATTCGTTTCATTAAAGTAATAAGTTCTTGACCGACACTTGCTCCTCATCATGATCCAATTGTGGTTGAATGTAGTACCCTTAATCAGAAGTAGAAACATCTTCCCTTTCCTGACTGTAGGCACTTACAGTTTAAGTCTATATGATCGTTAGCTCCACATACACCACAATACACATCATTATAATACCAGTTCTCCATGAAAGAAAAAAATGCAGTGAACTATTTAAAAACTAAATATATATATAAGTATATCCAAAAGATAAGAAAACAAAAGGATACAAATCCAGAACAACTAAGACAAATAAATAATTACACTAAGACAAGAAAATAGGAAACAGGTTAACAACTTAAACTAAGAAAAAGTCCAAACAAATTCAAGAAGACAATAAAATAAGTGAAATAGTCTCAACACAACTAGATAAAACAAATGTTGCCATGTTGCTCCCCGGAAACGGTGCCATTAACTTGACGCCTTGCGAGTTAGCTGGCAATTTAGGCACGTCAAGTGTACCGACGTCAAGTAGTAAAACAGTTAAGAACCGGATATCGTTCCACCGAGAGCAATAACAATCACAAGTTTATCTAAAAGTTACTTAAGCTATTTCTAACAATAGGTTGTTATAATTCTCAAACAACGATCAAAATACAATAAAATAAAGTTCCAATGATGATGAGTAGTAGAGATCAAGGAGAAAACAACCGAAGGCATTTCCGGTTTCGTAGAGATAATGTCGATGTATTGGGCCACTCATTAACCTTAGAAATACGGGTTAAGCTAGGAGCAACAGATTTCCTCTTCACTAATTCTAACATCTTTCAATCATTAGAATCTTAATGGAGCCTAACCACCTAATCATTTCTAATCTAGGTGTAGAGAGACCCAAAGCTTTAAGTTCCATGAAAACCTCTAACTTTCAAATGTCAATTCTATGGTTATTGCAATTGTGTTGACCTAGTATTTCTATCTAGGATTTAAGCTCAACTCCTAGCTAATTTTAGACCTATTATCACTCTCATCTTTCAAGTATTGAGTGCTAATACAAATCACCCATTAAGCAATTAAGGAAATGGGGCATTAAGACTGAATCAACTAAGAACTCCTATTCTAACCCCAAGATTCAACAATTACCCAATACAATCAACAACAATCTCTACTCACCCATACCTTAGATTATAGAAATTTAGCTAGACATAGCAATAGGAGAAGAAAGCATGAAGAAATAAACAAAGATATGCATTAGATTAATAGTTGAGTTGATACATTTTACCAAACTAAGCATAAATCTTCACAAATCTTCTTCTTCTTCTTCAATCCCTCACTTTCCCTCACTAGAATTAGAGGCCCTCTCTCTCTAAAAGCTCTCAAAACTCAGATCCCCATTCAAAAACCCTAAGGTTGGTATTTATATATCTCAAAATCTCAAGGGTTAATGAGTAAAATCAAGTGAAATCTCAATTATACGAAGTTGTACGACCATGACATGAGCGTCTAGGTGGTTGTGCAGGCTCCCAGAACATGGCCATTTGGCCTGACCATGTTCTGGCGCACCCCAAACTACCATGACATGGGCATCTGGGTGGTCGTGTCGGCATGGCCGTTTGGCTGGCCGTGTTCTGGTTTGGGGGAAATGGTCTTGCCATGGCCTTTTGGGGTTCGCGCACTCCAAATCAGCCCAAGGTGTCTTCATAGAGTTGTAAATCTTTAAATTCCTTTCAAACTGATAGTCTATGGATTCAAATCGAAGCTCGTATGAGGAAGTTATGCCCTCCGGAAGTTCAGCCTCAGTTTAAGGTCCGTAAAGCTGGATTTTTGCTCCAAAAGCAGCACCAATAGGTCCAAGTACCTGCATTGTGTCAAAATAACAAAAAGAAAGTAAAGAGAGACAAACGATTGAAAAAATAATAGTAAATACGAGACGAAATTACTAAGAATGAGGGTTGAAATATGACTTTTAAGCGTTTAGATGCTCACGCATCAAACGTCATGCCAATACTCACCATTTTCAAATGAGTGGACGAGGCAAACCACGATGAGGCGGATGTCTTCTTCCTCGGTCCATTGGAGATGTTGGCGTCCATGATACATTCTCATTGAGCGGGTGAAGATTGTGTTGTGAAGGAGTGCAGAGTTGAAGAGTTGGTTGTCAAGGAGTTGAGAGGGAAAGACTTGAGTGTGGAAGAGTCGGATGTAAAGGATTTGATGTTTGAGGAGGAGACGAGGGGTCAGGATTCAAATCAATTTATAGGATCCACTGTTTCCGAAGACGCACAACGCACCGATGCACCCGCTGTTTTGGATCCGAAATCGATAACGCTTCCACACCAGACCGTATAGTCACGTCGGTGGATTTCCGGTCGGATGCGCTGACGAAATCCAGCCATGATGGATGCTCTTAAAAATAAGATATTTTTGGTGTGGTATTTTTAAAGTTAGGTCTTTTATCATTTTTCGTGTTTACATATAGGGCGGTGAATGAGTCGAATCGAATTTCAAATTATCAACTTTGAGTTCGATTCGAGAAAAAATATTAAGTTTTTAGGATCGAACTGAACTTAAAAAGCTAAGTTTCACTTCGACACAATAAAAGTTAGTCAAATTCAAATTTAACTCGATTTGTATAGTTCTTATTATTATAAATTAATGAAAACTATATATTTATACATAAAATTCATAGGTTAAATGTCAAAATAGGTCGCACAATAAAAAATTATGTATTGAATAAATCATAGAGAAAGTAAAATGTAAAATCTTAAACTTATATTTTAATTATTTTAAGTATCATATGTGTAATTAAATAAATATCAAATGAGTTAGCTCGTTAATCTATCGAGACTTGAACAATTGGATTTGAGCTTGACTCAGTTATTAAATGAGCTTTTCCTTAATACGGATCTAGTAACAACTCTATTACAAAAAATTTCACTTAAATCTATCTATATATATAAGTTAAAGGAAGATGTGTTCTTGACACGTGGTTCATCTACCGCTCGATATTTTGGTTTTCTGCGTTCAGATTAAACAAGGGTTTTCACTCCAAGCGCTTTGTCTCCCCATCGTTTGGGCTCAATAATCAATGGGGAAATCCATGCCAAGGGTCTCTTGATCGTGCCGGACGTTACGCAATGTCGAAGAAATTTAGTGCGCCGTATAGATTTCCCCATCGTTTGGGCTTCTAAGATCTCCCCTAATTTCGACTATAAAAAATCCTAGACTTTCTATCTGGTAGAGCCAGAAGACGAAAATGAGGTCCAGAGAAAGATAGGTTTCACGATTGAGGGGTCGAAGAGTACTGGATCTCGAAGGAAAATCAAAACAAAGAAGAAAAGGAGAGGCAAAGAGAGCATCCTAGGGAGCGGCGAGTAGAGCAGGGTGATAAAGAGACTGCTGCATCATGGCCTGCTGTTTAAGCATCTGCTGTTTTTGTATTCTTCAAGATGGACGGCAACGGAAGATCCTAGGGTTAGGGTTTCAGGAAGAGATGCAATTGCGAGGGTGAGAGCAAATCCGGCTCTCCGCAGCGACCACACTCGCGACTCTTCTGGTTCGGCGGATGGCTCCCATGGCGCAGGTTAGACAGCTCCGCTGCGACAGAGACGACGTCTGCACATCACCAAGGGTATGTGCCGCCAGGTTTTCGTGTCCAACAAGCCCGCCGACGAGATTCAGGTTGAGTTCAGTTATTTGGTTCATTGGATTAATAGGTATTGGTGGAATTTCTTGGTAATGTGGATTATGTTTCTTATTGTATAGTTGGTACTATGTTTGCCCTATTTTGTGAGTTGGATTCAGGAATTGGGCTCAATATGTGGCTATGGTTTCAACTTTTATGTACCCATGCTAATAAGATTATGATTACTGTTGCCTTTTCTGCACCTAGGGTCTTTCATTTTCCATGAAACAATGCTCAAATTTGCATCCGTGTTCTTAATCGGAGTGCTTGAAAAGTGGATAGTGCACTGTCTGGGACTTAATTATTGTTTATGGGATTCTGAAAATTTGGTTGGGATGATTTCATAGACTTTGTGGACAGTGTTCCACATGGTTGCTAGATCACCACTGTATCGGATTGGAATCAGCCGAAGTATGAGAATTTACATTGGGCAGCTTCATGCTTTTGTAGCTGTTAGTAGTATGTTACTATGCATATGTGTCATTGCTTCAGTAACATCCTGTTTTTTTTCCATGAATTGTGTCATATTATCACTATCATAGTCCATGTACAGGTGTATGTGTATGTGTTGATTTTACCTTGTGCATTACTTGGATGAAAAATCTAATAGTTATACTTGTGCATGTCTGATAGAACATATCTTTGGAATTTTATCAGGTGTCTAAACTAAGTCAATTAAGTAAGCTTGCTATGGAGAATGATACAGCAGACAAAACTGTAAAGGCTGATTGCATGCATACCATGGTCCTTGCCATGGCAGATGCGAGAGCTGTTCTCATCAAATTGGCCGATCGTTTACACAATATGACGACACTGGTTGCGTTTCCTTTGACCAAGCGAGAGCGGTTTGCTAAGGAAACTGGAAATATTTTCACCCATATGAAATCGTGTAGCTATCTCCAGCTGGAAGGAACAGCTAGAAAATATGTGTTTTAAGCACCTGAACCCAGGTCAGCATGAAATGTATAGGTATCGATCTCTTCACACGGTGGTAGTGGAAGAAGGAATGGTTCCACTTGAAGTTCAAAATCGAACAAATTTAGAGGACCTATTCGGGTTTCCAGCTCATTGGAGGTACAAGGAAGGTGACATCCAGCATTCATCTATTGCCGTGCAAATGGTCAGTGGGTTTGATGGGTCTTGAGCTGGCAAGTCATGGATTAAACTACTTGAAGAGAATTATTCGATTTAAAAAATGATAGCGATTTGAACGCTTGCATTGACAGAACAGGAATTGCTGTTATACCCCCAACGTATGAACGGAAGAAAAAAGAAAAGGAAAGGAAACACGAGTCTGTGGCTTTGAAGTTACCTTAACTTATTTAGAAAATAGTAATAAAATTACTGTAAGTGCTATCAAAATGTGCAATCTCACATGTTGCTCAATTTACCAACACCGCAATGCAAGAAGTGCATAACGTGTCAAATTCATTTGAATATGAACTCAACTTGGGCAATCTCATATTTTGCTCAATTTAACATCATTGCAAGAAGTACATAACGGGTCAAAGACTTCAATTCATTAGAGAAGAAAGTTATGTATTTTTTTTTTTACTTTCTAAAAAATATATATATATACATTTCATTGAAACAAATTGATACAAAATAACCGTAATAACCGGACAAGGGCCATGAAGCTATACACATACCCACCAAATTGAACAAGCGGAAAGGTGATAGCTCGAACTTGATCTTTGGAAGAGAGACAAAAGCCCATTGTACAGATGGTATCAATCGCGATTTACCCAAAGTTCTCTATCAATGTCGAAATCTTCCAATCCCCATGGGCCAATTTTCAATCTCACCTCTATAAACCTTCCACAGTTTCACCAATACCATGTTGACCAAATCCACTGTAATGAACTTGCTGGAAAGAGTTGAACGGGGGAGCTCGAGATGGAGTTACCTCTGAAAGGACTGAGGTAGCCAATGAGTGATCCCACATGCAAGCTGAAGATGGGGATGTGGTCGTACAAATATTTGACGGCGTACAGGGAAGAGATCAGGCGCCTGTATGACCATGGAGGTCCTGGTGCTAATAGTCGAGCGGAGGCCTCATCGACGAGACCAAGGATCAGATAGGGGAGAGCACGATGCAAGAGGACCGGGATGAATCTGAATCTGGTTCTGGCTCCGGAGGATTCAGAGACTTCCTGTGGTCCAAGGTGCGTGGTATTCACTTGTGTCATTAGGTTTTTTAAATTAGGGTGAAGCAGATTTGTTTTAGGAAAACTCAAGTTGAGGAAGACATGCATTGTTCAACTCAATAGTGATTAGTTGCACAGTTTATAAGTAGTTGTAATGTGGTACATAAACATAGTGTAATCATTTATTGTCAAACAAATGTGATATTAATACTAGAAAAAGTTCCAAGATTTTGAGTCGGCTTTATTTCCGTGTTTCTTATTAAATGTAAACATACATGAATTTGAATGATGCATTGTGAAGACTATATTCAATACTTGCATTTGTTATAGTTCTGCTTAAGTTTGTAAGCTTGACAATGACCTTAAGCTCAAGTGTGGATGTTATACAGGTTTAAACTTGATCCTAAGTTTTATATCATAACCTATGAATTTATATCAAAATTCAGTTTCTAAAGAATTACTTCGAACTAGACTTAAAAGGTGGGACAGTCCACGATCGTATGTAAATTATTTGTACGATCTATTTTAGCAATTTTGTTCTATCAATAATCTGTGATGAATTTTATGTTTCTTTGCTGAAACTTTGTGGTATAGGTTGAATTGGATACAAACTTTGATGCCCCGGGACTCATTTTGTCTTTAAAATTTTAATGTATTATGGATTGAAGAGTTGAAGGAAATTCCAGTCTGGCACAGGGATGGATCCAAGGACAACCTCCCCTGCCCCAATTACTAGGTGTTTTTTTTCAATACTTACTACATTGCAAGTACCCAATCTTTTATCTTCTACATAAATAGTTCATTGTCTTGGGATATGTTTTTATGTTACTTTCTTGATTTTTGTTGTGAAATGTAGAAAGTGTGGAAGTTAACTCCATTCTGTCAATATAACAATCAGTCATCGATAGGGATGCAAATGAAAAAGCACCTCTAATTCCATTGGCAAGATAGTCGGGTTCACAACACAACAACAACCACAATGCTTGAGAAGAAGAGTGAGTTGTCCATTGTTTGTGCAAATCCATCATCCATTTGGTTGTACTTGAAATGAAATGAAACTGATTTGTAATAGCATACTCAAATGTTAGGATTGATTCTTTCTAATGCTAGATTGTAAGTGGCAGAGGCTTCATGTAATAAACATGAAGTCATTGGTTCCAATCCTCATACCTACAATATTGCATTTCCCTTCTTTTTGATAAAAAAAAGAGTTGTAAGTCAACTAAAACAAGTGATGGATGGATCATCCAACAATTCATTATTCAATGTCCCAAGAAAAGAACCACGTGTCAAGTTAATTAATTGGAAGAGTTACACACACATACATGACTAACAAATAAGAAATCAATTGATTAGAAATGAATTTAAAAAATGGGTACATATATACATAGACTCAAAACCAAAACCATGTATTAGAAATCCCAAAACATTGGCCTGATCAACAAGAGCTGATCCATCAAATATTGCAATGATTTGTGAAAATGATCAACGAAGTAGTTATTGTTTATAGCATTTTGCTTGATATGGCAAAGAGATTCCTCAAAGTAACAACTTGTTTCAGCAATCAAAGCTCCTATGTTTCTCTCTTCTCTACCTCATCACCGCCATCATCCTAGCTCTCTACACCACCGTCTATCTCTATCAATGCCTCTTCGGAGCCTCTCCCTTTGAACA
>JAYMSW010005100.1:0-10355 GCA_036897725.1 Erodium texanum | reverse complement strand
TAGTTCACTAATCGTTTGTGTGTGCATGGGAGTCACTAATATTTGGGTTTCAACTAGAAATTTGCTCTGTTGTTGATGGTGCAACGAGAAAAGAAATTGGGCGAGCAAGAGAGTACATTGTGAAACACCTGGAGACAGAGATGGGTACATCTATTGAAATGGGAACTATACATGCCGGTGACTATCTGGTGAGTCTATGTTTCCATCTTGGAGATGCATCTGATGGCATACTTTTTATATATTTATTTGATGAACTTTCATCTTTCTGTAGAGACGCTTTTGCTCAAATCTTGGGATGAATAATCAAGAAACAAAAGCTGCTCAGGAAGCTGTGCAGAATACTGAAGAGCTTGATATTAGGTGAATCAAGAAGTATAAACATGTATAATAGGTTGGTTTAGGGCATATATATAGCATTGACAGTTGATTCCAACTCGAGGTGTCTGAGTTTGCAGGAGGAGCCCGATATCAGTGGCAGCAGCAATCATCTACATCATAACTCAGCTATCAAACGATAAGAAGCCCCTGAAAGGTTGAACGTGATCCGCCTTGATTTTTATGCTCATCAGCGATACTAATGATTGATTGTTGCAGATATTGCACTGGTTACAAATGCTGCTGAAGGTACAATCAAGAACGTGTACAGAGATCTTCATCCCCATTTACTGAGGATAATACCAAGCTGGTTTGCAAAGGAGGAAGATCTCAAGAGCCTATGCAGCCCTAGAATTGTTAATGCGTGAAGATCAGATCCATAGCTGTGCTGCATCAATCAAAGTTTACTGGTACACCCACATTTTTTTCAAGTAAATAGGGTAGCCTCATGGTCCAGAAGAGAGCCTAATTTATGCTTTCACCATTTTGTTGATTTGGATTCATCTTTTGATCATGGGGATTTATTCATCTTTAAATTTGCTTACATGTTAATTGGACAAAGAAAAGCAAAACAGAACTGTATATGGTGGAACTGGAACACTAGTTTTGTTCATTTGGGATAATACAGTGACAATTTCGATTTTTTTAACTTTGGTGTTATCAATTAGTGTTATGCAATTAATATGAACAGTGGACCTAATTTTTTGTGGTCATTATCATCTGAGAAAAGGATCATTTTTAGCATCTATTTTCCATGACCATGCAACCTAAATAAAACAACTTCACCCAAAACCATTTTCAGTTACAATATCAGTGAAATTTTACCAGTTATTGTACAATAATCAGAATCTTGTTCTCTTTGAATGTAGAGATGCTAAAAGTGATCATCAGTGTCAAAGTCTCCCACATTTTCCTGTCTTAATCATACTATGAATTTAAATTTGGATTAGTTGTCTATTTTGTTTTAGATTTTCTTTTATGTAAAAACTACTTTAAGTTTTGTTAATCAAATCTATAAATGCATTTCAGAAAAGCAATTATATTACATTTGAAGTTGTGAAATTAAAATCAGTTCAATGAACAATCTTATATATTTAAATTCGTGTCTTATTTGTATGATCCAGTGGAACATATTTTGTAATTCATTGTATAGCATGCTCATAGCATTTTTGTTCAACATTTACTACTGACTATCAACAATCAACAATTGATCCTTAGGTGCAGAAAGTCTAAGCAAAGAGTATAACCATTTTCAATTTCTATGGAATAAACACAAGACAATGTTCAAGTTCGACAGGTTTATTAAACGAACTCAGAGCTTACATTTACAAATAAAAGAACATATATATTGGAAACCAGATGAATTTGTGAAAAGGAGTAACCACTCAGCATACTCAAATCATCAAGCACTCACTCGGCCCAGAAATGCCAGATCCACTAATGAAAAGGAGTTACTCAACACATGAGGTTCTCAATCAACCAGTTCATGAAGAATTCACTAACCTTCTGAGCACAACCATCTTATAGAACCTCTTCGTCCGAACATGCAACACAAAAGCAACAAGCGACCCAAACAGCGCCATAGCAGCCATGATCAGAAAAGACAACATGAAACAGTGTTTGCCATAGCATGAGTTATCAACCCCAGAAGCTTCCTTGTCATAAAGATATCCAATAACTCTTACAGAGAAAAAATATGATCCCACAGGACTGGCTATGGCAATGGTGTTAAAAATAGTTCCCATGTGCACTACACCAAAGATCTCAGAGGTAATGGTAGGCATTAACGACCACTGTGAACCATAACAAACACCCACTATTATGGAGCCAATATACAAATTACCCGGAACACCAGAAGCTATAATCGTATGCCCAGCAGCCATGGTTGCCAAAGTTATAACCATTAGTATTGGCCTGGGCCAACCTCTTGTGTGCAGGAGGAAATCTGATACAAACCCACCTCCAAAACGCCCCAGAAAGTTCCATATGCTATACAAAGACACCAAACTATTTATCGCCACTGTTTTGTATCCAAGAGACTGGCCCATTTGGCTCAGATTGTTTACCGTGGCCAGGCCTGATCCCATTCCACACACCATTGCAATACACAAACACCAGAAGTTCCCCGTTCGCATAGCTTCAAAGATATTCATGTTCTGTTCACTAGCAACCTTCACTAGATTCTCACTTGACTCCTCTTTATGTTTAGATGAGGTTGTTTGTTCAGGATTGTTAACTAGTGGGTTTCTTTCTGCCGAGGATGGTGGCGGAGATCTATGTGATTCTTTGCCTTGTGCTTTGAATACAATTCCGAGAGGTGCAGCAAGAAGAAGCAGGAGAAGTATAAATGTGACAATGTGTGCTGATGGCGACAAGGTGAAGATGTTTTGCACAAGGATTAGGAGCATTAGGTATGCAGCAATGATCAAAGACAGTGCAGAGAAGTGATTCAAGTGCTTCTTATCATCCCCCGTGTGTGTTTCATAAATTTTTACCACACACATGAGGAGGAGAGAGGTAAGAGAAGGCAACAGAGCAAGGACCAGAAGGAAAGTGCCTGGATCCCCCTTACACACTACCGAGTAAACTTGAATTAATATTGCTCCGCTCAGTCCTAGAAAACCCTGACCAAGAAAGAAACTAGAATGGAACAAGTTAGGAATCTAAATACAGTATGCTAAAACAAGAGAAGGACAAGCATAAACATATAAAAAGGATTATTTTCATTACACATGTCAATACAACTCCAAAGGAGCACTATTATCTATTAGATTGGAACTGTCACCTAATGAGAACACAGATTTTCTGAAAGTTAAGGTATTTACTGAACATGGGCACAATTTCAGAGTAAACCAGACAAATCCTCTACAGTCCACAATTCCGCAACTCAAGCACGTTGCTGTCATAGATAAATCACGATATTAAGTACTAGTTTTATACACAAGTCATTTTGTTCAATTTGCTATGCAAGAAAGGAGAATCATTCAAAAATCCAAGAATATACATATCTCCACAGAGCTAGGCAATTACACATCATCAAAATACTAGGAACCACAAAAACAACCCTGAGTTCTCCTATCACAGCACATTAGCATATACCTAAACTAAACTTTGTCTAAGCAGAGACTAAATGGCCATGTTCCATCCTTTTCTTAATAAGTTTTCAATTCCAAGACCCAATTTCCAGAAACAAGTTTATCAACAACAGTAACACTTAGGTAAGCTTCCAAATCCAATATGTTATCATTTCAACTTTATCTAGACATGCAAAGACACATGAAACAAAACAGTTCTTCAAAAAGGACAAAAGAAATCAACTTTTTTTCTTACCTTCATGATTCCTACAATGGTCCCACTATAATCCCCAAAATTCTGCACGCCGCTAACCACATTGGCAGTATTGAAAAACGTCTGCGAGTGCGCCGCCAGGAACATGAAAAGGCACATAAGCGGCACCGGTGGCCGATGAATCAATCCAGCGACCGATGCCCACATAAAAAAATACCCCAAAAAACATTGAATCGAACCCACCAAGTGAACAACCCATGGCCCCCCAAACCTGGCCCAGAAAGACGGCGGAGACGAAGAAAGGTGGGAGCGACACGTGACGGTGACGGCGGCGTAGAGGAGGCCGGAGAGGATCCCGGCGTTGGCGCCGATGTCCTTGAAGACGGAGACGGTGTCGAGCGTGGATTGGTCGTATGATTGGGAGGATTTGAGGATCGGCGAGTAGATGCCGAAGGCGTAGGACGCGCCGGAGCTGCACTGGATCCATATCCTGGCGAGCGTCGCGGCCCATTTGTTGTTGAGCTTCAACATCTTTGTCTCTCTGTCGTAGCAGGTTTGTCCTTGTTTTGTGTTAATCGAGAAATTAAGTAATAATGGAGACAAACGAACGGATCGGATCGAATCGACTACTTCGGGTATGTGATGGAAGGTTTAGCTACGGTTGCAATTTGCACGACTCTTTTCATGTCCGCCAAAAAATAATTCCACGTCATTAAACTTATCTTTTGTTGTCCGAATCCGATTTAGTGAAATATTACTATTTTAAGATAAGAGGCAATTTCTTCTCATTTGCTTGTTACGAAAGGTCTAAAATGCACAAATTAGATTCACGAAATGTACATGTATTGAATCTTCAAAATTATTATATAAATCCTCATATTGTAATATAATATAATATCAAATTATTTTAATTTCGAATGACTTATTAAAGTGTTGACTCATTTATGATTTTACTTTTACTTTGGAAGGTAGGTAATTAAATAAAACAATTTAGATTAACTGAATTGTCACTTTCGGATTCCCATAGATGAAAATCGTCGCTCAGAGGACGGTAATTAAATCTGCATGAGAAATGAAAGTTGAGCAGGAAGCAAATTGAGGTTGCGTGAGATTATGTTAGTTGGGATTTGTTTAGTTCATTAGTTAGGTTAGTGTTGTCATAATGTGGGTAGGGTTTGGTTAATGGGCTCAGGTTAACATAAAGATGGATAAGGCTTTGTAAATGGATTTGTTGTTTCGATATGGGCCTCATTTGATACCGTGCTTCGGAAGATAAAAGCTGAAATGGGCCCAAACATGATTGGCCCGATTTTTATCTACTTCCATTAATTAACTTCAAATGTTCAAAACAGTTCTAACACAAAATCAAATGCATAGTTCTTTGAACATCTTTCGTAAACAGTAATACAACTGGGTTTGCATTTTGATCCACAAAATCTAAGTTCAAGTATTCGATCAATTAAAGAAAAGAAAAAAAAAATCTTGGGTAACAATCGATATACTGTAACTTCATTATAACTAGATGATGAATTACATATTTATTAAGGGGAGTTGTAAAACTCACTAACACCCTATGACCTAATACATAAAACACACTAAATGATCGATCTCTCATTAGCATAATCTAATTAACATCTTTTTTTAACTATGTGGGCTCTTCAATAAGCTTGCAAGGTGACGCATTCTGGTAGATTGCTTAGCTATAACATCTCTGGTCGACGGCTCTTGGGACAACACAATCTCCAATCCGTCATGATACGCGTCCATATTTTCAGCCATGACCTGCCACACCAATCCTCCTCCGATCGCTCCCGACCCTGCCTTGGCCAACTTGTAGATCTCCGAGTACACAGTGTTCATGAACGTGTCCCTAACACCCGTATTGTACCCCGAGTCTTTCTTCGACTTCCCGAACTCCGAAAAGATCATCGGCTTTTTTATGGTTCTCACTGAATCAATCCAGTGCGTCGTCAACCATGTCTTGATAAACTCCATTTGGGTCGCGTCGTTGCTTCCAGGCAACCTGAACATCAACATACAGTTTTTCTTTGTCATTAAACAAGAAAGTAGGAAATCATAATGCAATGTAAACTAACCCTAATCGAACTGTGACCTTACACTTACGTTCATGCAAGTATTCTTATTGGGATTTAAACCTCTAACGTTAAAAAGGTGAGAGAGCTCACAGATGAGCTACAACACTGATATCAACAAACAATTTGTACGTGCAACTCTAATATATCAAGCCTTTCTTGTAAGCATAAAAAAACAATTTTTCTGTCATCAATAGAAAAGTAGGAAATCATAATACAGTTTAAATAACAACCTTGAGCTTACACTTACACTCATACAAGTATATCTATTGGGATTTAAATCTTTGACTTTAAAGAGGTGAGAGAGTTCACAAATGAGTTAAAACACTGATATCAACATAAAATTCGTATGTACAATTGTAATATATCGAGCCTTTCTTATAAGTATGAAATACATTTTTCTGTCATTAACAAGAAAGTAGAACATTATAATACAACGTGAACTAACTATAATATAATTCTACTTACAACATCTACTAGGATTCGAATTCTAACCTTAAGGAAGTGAAAGAGCTTATATAGGTGGGTTAAAACAGTGATATCAACGTACAATTCATATGTGCAACTCTAATATATATTGAACCTTTCTTGTAGGTATTAAAGACTACTCACCATGAACCCGGATACGCATGTATAGTTGCAAAATCGATCTCTCGTACAAGATGAGTAGTAATGAAGTCCGTGCCGACTTGGTAATTGTTGGGATTGTATTTCTTCCGGTCCGGGACCGAATCTCCGTAGTATCCTTCCATCCCTACCGACAATAAGTGTTTATTGTCAATAGATTTCACATACGGCGCCATTTCTTGAACCCAACCCTGATAAAATCGGACCAACAGTTCAGATTAATTCTATGTTCTCATCGTAAAGACGTGTTTTCATATGACAGCTACACTATATATATATGATCAATATGCTAACGTTAACATTTTTGCCGGAGGGGTTACTAATGCAGTGAGGTTCGTTCATTAGCTCCCACGCCATGATTGTGGAGTCATCCTTGTAAGCCACTCGGGTTATCGTATTAACCCTCGTTAGAACTTTCTGCAACAAGTTTTGAACATAAACTTGGGACAACCGAAGTATATATATATATATATTTATCCGAGCCCATTACTATATATATCATGTTTCATTAATTTAGTACCTTGAGATGATTCTTGTAGTAACCTCTTGTAACTTGGTTCCAGTAAAAATCGTCTTCGTTACTAATTTGCTGTCCGGATTGTTGAGCCCACTTCACATACTGTCGTCTTCCACCGTAATCGTCCCAATTGTTCACAAGAGTTAAAATCAAGTACACTCCATATTTCTTTGCCTCCGAAACAACAAAATCAAGTGCCTACAAATACATGTAGTTCAATTATACTATTTTCGTATCTGATTATAAAAATCAACCTTAAAAGTGCAAGAATTATAAATTTAGTGCTTCTTGCTTCTACAGAAACAACTGAGCCTAAATTTTGATACATAATAATTGTTGATTAAAAAAAAACGTTTTTTTATGAGAGTCGAGAAAAATAATAAATATAGACATAAAATTATAAAAGAACCTGAAAGACTTTTTCATCGTAAACTCCAGGAGATTTCTGGAGGGCATGGTAATCATTGCCGTCGTTGAAGGCCCACGTCCGGCAAACGGTGAGGCCGGCCTTGGAGGCATCGCGGAACACGTTGGAGACTTTGTAACGATTGCTAGGCTCGACGGCATTGGTCATCATCCAGTAGGAGTTGAATCCATTGAAGAGGAAGAGAGAGCCATCTTTGATGAATTGGGTGTTTTTGGTTTGAATAAAAGAGCCACCTGAATAATTAGTCTGATCAAGAACCCTAGCTGAAGCTTCACAAACAAAAATGAGGAGAATCCACAAATTAAAGCACATCTGCGGCCTAATACAACACATTTTTGTTATGCTTAATTCTAAATGGGTCAATTTGTTGTGTGTTTTTGTGGTTTTTATAGAGAGATAGAGGGTTGATTTTGACTCTAATTACTGTTGGCAAAGATAATTAACGTCTAAGAAGTTTAATGTGTTCTACCTGTTTTTCTTCTTCTTTCTTGAAACAAAAATGGAAGGATTTGTCATCTGTAAAAATAATTCTAACTGAAACTCCTCAGACTCCGCCGTAATAAAATGGGTGCTAAAGTTCAACATTTTCGGAGAAGTCAAGGTAGCAAGAACATCCCTTGATTAATTGCACGTTAACTTTTCTTTAATTACTTTTCCACGTGAAAACTGTGAAGTGAAGATGTATAATGTGAAACAGTTATGTTGTATTAACCATTGTGAAAAATAAAGTTATGCTCGGTCAAAGTTTGGGTGTAACATTTTAAATACTTTATGGTGGTGGTTAAATGCAAGTTATGATCTTTTGAGCTATGCAAGAAAAAGTGAGTTAGTGACCTAGCATATTAATTAATGAAAAGTTACATAGAATCGATGTGAAATTTTGCATAAAACTAATGAGACAAATAATTAAAGAACTCTTGCCATCAAAATTAGAAGGAAAAATTATATCAAATAAAATAAACCAAAAAAACTTAATAAATATTACATATATTATATATCAGTCATGGAGATATACTCTAAACTTAATAGGAATAATAATTCTTACACTCAACTTTTAGTGAGTATGATTCACGGACTGTTTAACAACTAAATCATACGTGACAACACAATAAATGTAAACCAGCAATACAGTCAGTTTTGAATGAATATAGTTCGCGTACTACTTAACAACCAGACCATACCTGACACTTTATTTATCCCTACCAAGATTCGAACATGGATGACTAAGAGAAAAAATTACTTGCTTAACCACTAAGCTAGCCCCGATACTACTAATTGCATTAGTAGAAAGCATATATATTTGTAACCTCACACTACTAAACAAAAAGTTACATCTTGCAGAAACGAAACAATGCAGTGAAGGAAATATATTTCATTACGTTCAAATATCCCTATACTAATATCTTGAAGTATACACAAAGAAATGTTTAGTATCACTTGTAAAATACGCTAGTTTTTTTTTTTCTTTTTCATAAAGTGCACCTCGAGGTGTCACGATAATAACGATTACCAAACCAAAAAGGATATAATCTTGCTGAACATGCATAATTACACCCATCTTTATTTACAAATTAGAAAATGAAACTTGTAGGGAAACTAAATGTATAAATTGTGCCTCACATGACATTCGTGTAGAAGTCTTGTTTATCTTTAATTGTTATTTTTTGGGGATTTTTGAATTTAGGATGACATGACAATTATGTATATATTCGTCTCAAATGTTTCGATTTCAATGTAGTTGAGTGAATTTTATTTCTAAATATACTATGTATATATGGAACTCGAACAAGGAGATATAAGATTGAGGATCAATGTATTGTTGATAGGTAACCATGAGAATTAAATGATGGTGCTTAATTTTAGTTTTGTCCATATAGAGGGAACTGCCTAAAAGAAGCAACCTAGCTTTGCGGGCTTCAAACATTGTTCATGTTTGATTGAAAATGTAGATTGCATAAATTTTAAAAGAAAATTCTAAACGTGGTGATTAGGAATGCTCAGATTTATTTGAAACCCTGACCCAATCGACGATTCGGCCGATTTGTGACCCGCTAGAGATTACTCCACAGCTTATGGGTCAACTCTCAAATTATCCAGACACGAACTCACCGCCTGCAAATAGGCCCGGTCCTTCTCCCGGCACAATCCACCTTGCATCGATCCAAGTCCAACTGGTGTGATGAGTATGAGTCGTTGATGTTGTTAGTGGAAATTGATATTTTCAATCTTACGTCCATGAATTTGTCACGATAAAGCCATCTCCTCCACGTAAAATGAAAGGTTGCGTGAGATTAATCAAATCAGATCAGATTACCACACAAACCGCAATCACTCTTCTCCCTCTACCTCGCCAGTCAACCCTGTCAAGCATTCAATGCGAGATGAAAGTCCGGAACCCTCTTTCTCCCATCTCACAAACGAAGCCGCACATTCCTTTCTCCAATTTGGCGACGATTTGTCCGGAAGAAAGGCATCATCACGGTCATAGAATTGTGACCGTTGGAGCGTTGGTAGAAGATTTGGGTCCTGCGAAAGTAGATGGAGTCTTCTATAAAGCCAAAGAACATTTGAGATTCGAACTTTAGAAGCTCTCAATTGGAGGAGCAATCTGAATTTTGGAGTTCTGGTTGATTGCATCTAATACCTTCGTCGGTCCCCCAAGCTCATCGATTGCATCACCGGCCGGAAGTCGGGAAGTTGGAGAGATTGAAGACAATGTCATCATCATACATTTTTTTTCAATTTTTATTTGATTTTGTATTAGATTCTAATTTTAGAAATACTTAAAATCAAGGGTAACTGTAGCTACATATTCACGTCCACCTTTCATTTATAAATATTCACTCAAAGTCACCATTCGACATAAGCACCTTTCTACCTTTCATAAACCTACAAAAAAGAAACCCCGACTTCCGTTTAAAATGACTAACTCTATTAAGCTCACCATGTAAAATGTCTCAAATGCCCCTCACAATACATCAAATTTTCATGGACTTACCACCCAACCCTAATGCCGCCGACTCTGGCC
>JAYMSW010005099.1:0-10357 GCA_036897725.1 Erodium texanum | reverse complement strand
ATTTTTTGTTATGGTTTGTGTTTTCAACTAATAACGTGTTAGCTTCGTCTGATTTTTGACGTCGGCTGGATTAGATGCGCCTTAGGCCATCGTTGTTAGTTTAGTCTGGTTTAAATCAGCGTGGTGTAAGAATTTTGTTCCCACCACGTCTAAAATTTTGAGGATTATTACCTTAATTGTTTCACAAGAAGACATATATGTCTCTTTCTGATATATATAATATATGCGGTAATTTTTTAAAAAAAAATTAAAACTGATCTCAGCTTACAAAATACTCTATAAAATCCAATTCACATTAATCAATATGTAATAAAATCAAATCGAAATTCTATCAAAAAAATATTAAAAAAAAACCAAATAAAAAAATTGGAGACCTAAATTTTGAAGGGACCTAACGCCTCTTGGAAGGACATGAAATAAAATAGGCATATTAGAGTTATAGATAATTGACAAAAAAGATAATAGTGGAGTGCAGGAAAAACGTGCTCAATCAAATTTGGGATCTTATCATTATGGGCAAGGTCACGACAGTTCCATCTTCTTCTTTTTGTCCGTTTCTAATTACCAACAATCATTATGAATTGGAGTTATTATTGATTCCAATAACAAAATATTCTTACAACTTATCCTAAAAAAATATAGAAAATTGAACACATATTTATAAAACATTTTGAAATTTCTGTTTATAATTATAACTTTTTTTAATAGTAATATTCTTTGAATATAAAAAATTTTAGAATAAGAATCGTTCGTCGAGTTAGTTTATGGATCATCCAGGTCACCGATACTTCGTGCTAATTGCTAAAAAACTTATCTTTGACGAATTAAATAACATTGTTATGGAAATTTAAAACTTATAAAGATGGTCATTTAAGTGTTTTTTGCTACAAAAAAAAGAGAAGAAGAACAGAATGTACACATGTTTAAAAATTGTGGAAACTTCTCGTATAAATTTTGAAATTAATGAATTTC
Source organism: Erodium texanum (assembly GCA_036897725.1). Classification (NCBI taxonomy): domain Eukaryota; kingdom Viridiplantae; phylum Streptophyta; class Magnoliopsida; order Geraniales; family Geraniaceae; genus Erodium; species Erodium texanum. The sequence continues at coordinate 9,385 of JAYMSW010005099.1, read as the reverse complement.
TATGTTACTATCTAAAAAAATCTATATATATCTAAGAGGAAGATATGGTCTTGCCACATGACATTCTTCTCCTCTTAGAATTTGGGTTTTCTTTGCTCTCAACAATTTCACATTTTGCAGACTTTTCAGCTTTCTCCCTTACTATTTTTAATCTTCAATTCAATTAACAGTATCATCCGCTCATCATCCCTCTCGCGAAATGACTACCCGAACCGATATAGTTCTTCTTCTTTGTAGCCGTTTGGGATTTTCCTATAAATGATTCTTTATGGCAGCCATTTCGACATCCGTTGTTTGCACCTTGGGTCATTATATAAGGTCCATGTGGTTTCGGGAAGCAACAAATTGATTTGGGGAAGAATGTTATTTCAATAGAAGAATGTTATTTTTATCCATGATGTTTCAGATATATCAAATAGTTATATTTTAGGTTCATTTGTTTTATGATTTCAACCTTTTTCTCTAACTCTAACTTGCTCGACATCAGGTTTCGTACTCCGCATCTCATCAAGAGTGATTCTCTTTAGGCCCCTTCTTTGTCGTTCGGTGATTCCGACAAAGCCGATATTGAGCTCGATCTTATGTATTCCGACCTTGAGGAAGATGGTAGGCCCTCTCTACCCTTTTCTATTCTTTTGTGATTGATATTGATTTTATGTCAAGCTCTTAGTTTTATGACTGGTTTATCCAATATATTGAATTGAATTCGACAGTATGTTGAGATGGTTTGATGAAAATTATTGTGGGTTTTGGCTTAATTTAGGTTCTGATATTGTTGGTAGTTTTTTGAAATTGATGAAACTTACTACGAGGCGAACTACTTGTATATTGATTACTTCCAATGTTACTTTTTATCAGGGCATTTGAAGTTCTGGAAGAAGAAGGCTACTGGCATTGAATTCGCCAAGCATTTTAGATCTCATCTCGGTCCAATTGACGGCTTGGCTATGAGTTCATCCTTAAGCGATTTGTATGCATTTGCCTCAAGAATCTTCATATAGTTGATATGCTATAAACGAAAGGACACGGTGTTGAGTGACTGAGATGTGGCTTGGAGATGGATTGTATAGTTTTGTCTTTTGTTTAAGTTAGCACTAAATATAAGACTAGAAAGCAACTAGCCTGAGATTTTATATATATACGAGTAGCTATTTCTCATACTAAAGACTACAATTTTGCTCATATTTTATCCATATGCAACCAGTATTAGAGCACCACATAGCAGGAATACATCTTCATGTATTAATAACCTCATTATTAGTTGACAATGGTAAAATAGTTCAATAGCTCTGACTATGATTCTTATGTCTGGTTACAGCCTTTGAGTTTGATTTGGGTCTTTCGTCCTCCACTTATCTTGGCTGTGCTGCCTTCAGATTCGCTCGGAACTATAGAGTTTGTGAAGCTGAAAGAACTGGATCTGAATGGTGGCGTTTGCACTGTTGTTGATGCTTTAGGCGCGCCTTGCTCCCTCGATGATGGCATGTACCCACGTCTTGCTGACGGTGGTGATGGTTTGGCACAGCTGAGGCTGGTTGTGAGTGACGATGATAGTTGTGACGACACTTCTGTAGCCGAGTAATTCGTACTTCGAGATCCATACCATCCCTCCTAACTTTCCCGTACACTTTGCCACGCCGTTACCACAATAACGTTCTGGTCCTATCTTACATGCCTTTGTAATTTTTGTTTCTGTCATCAGCCTAACCTACTGTTGAATCGTTTCTTTTAGGTCGTTATTAGTCTACAGTCAGTTGTTGTCGTTGAACTTGGTGTTACTTTCCACATTTTCGGTTGGCTGTTTTTTTTTGGGCCACAGTTGACACTTGCTGGTCCTTATTGTGTTGGAATGTCTTTTGGTTCATGATTTGTTTATGCTCCTTTCATTGTATGCGATTGCTTACCAAACTCCCTACGAGGCCTTTTACTGCCACAATGTATGTCTCCATTGATCTGTTATGGGGAGTTGTTGAACTCAGCATGGTAGGTGCTGTGTAATGCTAAATATATTTTGATCCTTGATAAGAGATTCTGACTTTCTGCTTTGTCAGGTTCTGGGTTTTCCGTTGATCTACGGTCGAACGGCTCAGGTTAGTCCTATTCAATCAATTTGTTTGAATTATAACTGATATATTACTAGACTATGTTGTCCATATGTGATGTTTATTCTAAGCTTGCTATTAGTATTATATATACATGCCTCAAAAGCTATACTTTGGGGTATTCCAATATGTTTGCATGTTTCCTATAAGTATGTGTTTTGCATATTTTTATTTGTTTAATTCTACTTTTTTTTTCTTATCTTCTTTTCACAAGAATTTTAACCTTACTGCATTATAGAAACAATTGTGTTCTCGAACAACAGGGATTTGTAAGGACCAAATTGTGGAGTATTTGATCATTATCTGCCACATTTACCAGTATAAGTATACTTACAAGGCCTTCATTGATTTGCCATCAAACACTCTGATGAAGAAGTGAAACTATGGCCTCACAGGTGCATACTGAAAATGAGATCAAGGTGTTAAAAACTTACTTGAATTAAGCTACATGTTACATTGCAATACGTGTTCATTCTCTTAGTTCTTGGAAAAATACTAACTATGTGGTTTGGCTTTTGGGAAAATACTAACTACGTGATTTACCTTCTCATTCTACTTTACGGTTCCATACTATGACAATAGTTTGGTTTTAAGTTCTGAAGATATTTGGATTCACAAGTTGTATTCAATTTGTAGGATAAAACCCTTTTTTTGGATTAGCGTGTATTTAGTTTTGCTAATTTTGAGGTATTCTCACAGAGAAACTGAGTGCCAAGTACGCCGGGTGAATGTGAGCTCTTCATCGGCAAAATACGCCGGGACACTATTAGGAGAAGCTTGCCAAGTACTTCAGCTCAATCAAGTATTTGATTCAAATATTGAGTCAAGAAATCATTTTTAAAAAATTTCTTGACAAAATCACAGCGCAGAGACAAGTAATGGGTGGAGCTTCTCTGTATTTTGTACAGAAGTTACCTATACCTGACCTTGAAACTCCTTTTTTTTGTCCAGTTACTGATTCAGTTTTTACTAACGATCCACCGACAGAGACTACTTTAATAAGAGAGGCCTTAACGGCTACAACTTGTAAGGTACTGATATTTTCTTCGCTTTAATTTCAGCCTAATTTGTACTTTCCAAAATGTACATGATATAAGGATCTTTGGTGACAGTTAAATTGATTAATTTACCAGTCTGTTTCGCTCATGATTTTGAATCGATGACTTTTAGCTTATATATACTGCTTATACATTTTCACTCATGGTTTTTATTTTTTTCCTTCTGTTTTGGGGTGTTTGAGTTTTGTTGTGATCTGTGTTTGGGCAGAGGTCTGTTTGAGTTGTGCAAGATTTGTGTTTTTGATTGTTTGGGTCGAAATTTGGTGGTTTAGATTCAAATTGCTCGAATACGTGTATAATTAAAACTGTGCCTGATGTGTTTGGAGTTGACTTGTGGTTCAGTTTGATGTTTTCAAGTTGTGAATTTAGATGATGAGTGGCTAATTATGCCGAAATACAGATTTGTAGTTGTGGCTTCTAGGTTGTGTGAATTGATTTTTGTCAGAACCGAGTTTTAATAAAGTTCATACGTTTACTCAATTTTATTTTCTGTGTTACGAATGTAGCTTGGCGGATTAGAAATTACTTAATGCTACTTATATGAAGTGTAGAGAGGTGTGGATTGAATTGATGCCAGTTAAGAATACACAGGACATGAAGGGTGATATCGGGAGCATGTCTGCATAACCATTACGCATATTATTCTGATTCGTCGCACTGCAGCTGCTTCTACTATGGTATCTTATTATGGACCGAGAGTTCGGATGCTTGATTCGACCTTCCATTTCTCTCTTCGAACAGGATTTGACAAGCAAAGATAGTGCATAATGTTGTTAGTGAGTAACCTATCCAATCTCAAAGTAATTACAGTTACTATGTACCCAGTTAGTTCTAAGATAATTCCATATTACTTGAATCATATATTTAGTATTCATGAGATTTTGGTTTTTTAATCCCATATATTACAGTCAACAAGATGCTATTACCAAAAAAATGTAGAATATTTGCATCTGATGCGGTTGGTTTCTTAGTCTCATATTTTCTTAGGCTAGGCTAATATTTATTCTTCTTTTTAAAACTCTATGTAATGCTTCTATATTTACAAAATATCGTATGCCAACACAGTGAGGGAACAAAGCAGAGTGTGAACGGACTCCAAAAACAATTCAATTCAACAGAATTCTATATCTTTAGTTTAGAGAGAGGAAATAAGTATTTTACTTGAGTTCATAGAGAGAGACAGAAGCTCATACTTTCCTGTTGCTGCACTCAATACCGTTCTCTTCTTCCCTGTAATCATCAATCAAACGGAACTCTTTTTTATAATTTTTGTGCTACTGTCCTTTTTTTCATGTGATTTGTTGATCAACAACACAAACTTTCTTCTGGTGCTGACACATACCTATCTTCAATCAACTGTCTTTAGCTGCTCTCTTCCTCTTTCTTTGGCTATACTTTGCTGGGTCTGTAAGATCTTCTTATGTTCTATTCCATAGACCAAGGTACAATCTTAATCTCAGTCTTCTTATTGTACTGTATCTGCTTCTTTCAGCCCTCTGATATTCACTGAGAGGAGGTAATTTCAGTTTCATTGGGTTATGCCATGCTTTTGTGTTGTGGGTTTGATTTTTTTTGCATGTGTTCGGTTGGGGGACTTGTAAAGTTTTGATTTTTATGGAAATTTTGTGGCGTGGGAAGGGAGGCTTGAGGTTTGCAAATGGTGGGTGTTTGTGGGCGTGCCGGAAATTTGACTTATTGGGTTGGAGACTTGGAACTCTGTGTGTTGGCCATGAGCTTTTGGGTTGTTCTAATTCTTTTTCTTTGATTGGTTTCCATTGAATCAGACTACGAAATAACACCGGGAAATACAGTACCCATAACGAACCAGAACGCGGACAGGACGAAGGGCGGCCGCGAAATCCCGAGCTGCTCTGGTTGATATTTTTTGTGGACGTTGGGGACTCGAAATCACTGGTGTGTTTTTTCCCCTTTAAGAAGCATCGCTTTCGTTTTTAGATTTATTGGGTTTAATGTCTTGTGTTCCTGGGCCCAAACAAATATCTGACAGGCCCAACAGCTAAAGGTCCAGCAAAGCTTTAGTGGGTTATGTCATGCCCATTCTCAGCTTCGTCGTTGGCTATCTGATGTGTGTCTATTGGGCCACGCGTTTCTGTTCTGTGGGCTGCTCCTCCACCGGCCTTTTTGGATGCAATAAGGTTTCTGCGATGGTTTACTTCGATGGAAGACTGGAAGCCGCCACTTTGTGGCTTCGATCTGTGCATTCAAGACGCCGCTGTAACGGCCGGATGCCCACCGAAAACGTGGACGGGGGAGTGGGGGAGGGTAACCGCTCCCCCATCAACCGTGCCATTCATTGTCGGTACTCGAAGGATCACTAGAGGCGCTCTACAAAATGGTCCATGCGCCCCATGGCTGGACCCACTCCCAATGTTCTCCATTCGGTTCTTTGTTGCCCCGTTCTTGCTTGCCCCTTACCTCTTGTTGTTATGGCCGGCCAGCGACAATACCCAGGCACCAACCCGTTTGAGTCGTTGCCACCAAAGATGGTGGACATAATCTTCCAAAAGACCCTTGCAGACGATGACAATGCTTTCTTTGCCGTTTCCCTCTGGTAAGTCATCTTACTTTCCTTTCCCGTGAATTGCTTTAACTTAGAGGTCCAATGTTGTCATTGTGTTCCTTCATATGTTCATGTTCCCCTATGTTGTTTCTTATAGTTTTTCTGGTTCATTTTTAATGTGTGTCGTCTTTGTTGTCTCATAAGCTACAAGCGGTTCAATGGGCTCATGAATGACCCAGGCATTTTGTCCAACCTACGATTCGACGCTTTGTTTGATCGGTTCCCTAAAATCGAAAGCACCGGTTTTCTTGAACGTGCGCATGCTTTCGGCAACCTTTGAGCAACATACATCCTGACATTACATCTTGCGTTCAACAGTTCCGATCTAGGACACGACCTAGGCTACTTGGAAGAACTAGAGCCTAGGCTAATCGGCCTCGGGAAGTACTCGTACGCAATGGCCCTGATTAAATCTAGCAAGAAAGGTGAGGGTTCGCATCTCCTCCAGGAACTGATCGAGTCCATGGATGATGATTTGATGGAACTTGGTGATAGGTGTGCTGTACTCCGAATGATGCTTAAACTTGAACAACACCTCGAACTTGGTTACACCGACATCTGTAGACTCAAAGGCCCGGGCCATTGGAATCCTAAGACCGCCGATATGCTTAACGACTCACCCGATCATAGTGTTTTTTATATTTTCTGTCTCATCGATGTTGAGACATTCTTGCTCCGCCATGATATGCGTTGGCCACGTGTTCATGAGTCACCCTCTTTAGTCTAATAGTTTTAGTTGTTAGGCCACGACCTTCCTACTATCTTCACATGTCTGGTCCGAGCATCCTGTTTATGGTTGTTCCATCAATAAATTTAGTCATTTGTGCTTTGTGCTTTAATTGTTACCTTTTCCCTGTTTATCGTTGATCCAATCATGAGAACTACTATGTAGATAAAATCAGTTGTATGGTGTTCATGGTGCTATTTCTTCATAGCCTTGGGTACACCTGGGGTCGACTGCATAATAAAGAATTTGTCTTCTTTTATCGTACTGATTTAATTTAGATAACCTTCAGTATAACTATTGGGGACATTCACAAAGTAAAGTACTGAAAAGAATTCTTTGATTTATATTCATGTTTCTATTAGCCCATATAAGTGCTTTGGATATTGGTATGACATGTATTATGGTGCTTGGGTTTTTTGTACCCTTTGTAACTCTCTCTCTCTCTCTACAAGGCAAAAAAATGAAATGGGTTGATGAAGGATATGGAATGCTTGTGTTTACAGACAAAGACAATTTCTATAAACAAAATGATCAAGACTTCGTGAGTCTTCAACAAGAGTTAAGCCGCACAGATATTTTAGTTATTGTGGCGGTCAAGAATGAAGAATCAGTCAAGTGGATATGGGCCAACAATGATAATTTAGTCTTGGGTGGTACACTTCAACACTAACTGAACTAAATTTGTACAAGGCATATATAAAACCAGGTTCGATCTTGAACAGCTTGAGATCTAAGGGGTTTTCTACACTAAGGTGGATGGTGAAGAACTGTGGCCCTCAGCTATTAAACTGCCTCTGTATCAGATAACTCTAGTCTTTATTATTTGCTTTGTCGGGTCTGTTCCAGGGACATATTTGGCCACCCTATAAAGCTGGAATTTTCCTTGACACTGGGAAGGTGTACAAACAGATCTCTGAAACTGTGACCGCCATGGTTCATGAAGTTTTTTCCTTTTCTCGCTTTTTAGGGCAGAACATGGGGAGTGCAGAGAACGCGATTAATGAACGTAAGAACCACATATCTAAACAGCATCGCGCATGTACCATAGTTAGATACAATCGGGCGTGCGTTTGGTATCTGATGTAAACAAGCGATGCCAAACACTAAAAACAAAAGGTAAGAAGAGGTTCTTTGCAAGTGGCACACAGAAATCAATAATTTGAAGGCATGGTATTGTCTGCCTATCTCCACAAGCTACATCTAATTCAGTTTCGACACTAAACATAGACAAGGTAGTGGTTAAGAAATAATAGGCATGACCACGACGACCAAGGCTCGAACATTGAAGAGTAATTAGTGGATGAAGCTAGATAAGGCATACAAAAAAGGAACACGATTTAAAATACAGATTTTCATATACAATTAGGAAATGTCCTGCCATGGCAGCCACCTCTAACATCCCAATAAAATTCAGCTGGCTTACACAACTATTCGATGAAGGATAATGGAGGTGTTTGGTGGTCCGAGGGCCCGGAAGTGGGTTGGTCCAGGCCAAGACTTTCCAGGAACGTATTGCTGCACACCTCATATCATTATCATTGGGCTGGGACACGATAGTGCACATTCGCTACGATGCAACCATGGGCTGAAGCTGCAACAGTTTTGCACCTGTGTTTCCGTGTAGACTGTCATGGGCCTATTTGAATTATCTTGGACCCCGTTGTTGTCGTGTTACCTTCGGTTTGGAAAACAGGTGATCGAATAGTTCTAGGGTTGTCCCTCGAACGTGTTCCCAATTATACTAACGTCGCCGACCGCGTGCTCTCCGAGACAGGCACGCTACTTTAGAAGCATTGGGGCTTTTCGCGACCGGCCGATTGGGTTGCCTCCCCATTTTATTGATATCAACTTCTCGCAGTCAGAGGTACTGTTAATATGCTTGAAAGTAACTCAGCTTTGAATATGTAAGTAAGTTTTAGTGGTATGAAACTTCTCTTGATTTTATGCCTTCTACTTCTACTTCTCTTTTGTAATTCGCTATTAGTTCCTTGATTTGTTTTTATATGTATAGCTTATTATTTTGATATGTTATTGTTTGCAGCACATGTAAAATAGATATTGTATATCAAAGCTTAGTGCATGCACTATAATAAGTGGATCAACTTTTAGATATAACGTGATTACTTCCACGGTATAGTGGACGTGAATGCATGGTCCAGGCGCTTGTGGGTTTCGTTGATTCACCACCTCTCTTGGTTAGGTTAAACATACTAGAATATTAGCATGTGGTTGATGTTCTTCTTAACTGGCACTTCCCACCGGGATGAAATGGACAAGGGTTTATAATTTCTGCAGTTTCTATTGTGTTCACGTGTAAGAGGACCCACATTTCCTTGTGTATTTTATCGGGTAGGTCATTGAGTATTGAAACTTGCTTTGCAGGCTAACTAGGCTGAAACTTGCTTCTGAGTTGTGATCGGGAGCTTGCTCAATACCTTGCACGCTTGAAATGATTGAATAGAAGGTTTATCTTACGGGGCCGGCGGCGGGTTTCCCGATCCCTAAGTGCTCCTGTGCCACCTACTTGTGATACCGCCCGTAGTTTCAGGTTCAGGTACGGACGACTGGTGCGAAAGCTAGCTCTACTAGAAAACGTGTCCAAGGAACCATGCGAAGATATGTTCTGGTGAAAACTCGATATTGTGCATTGGTTTGCTTGCACCACAGTTCAACGATGTCGTGTTGGAGGTAATACATGTATTCTTTTATGATGTATACTATTCCAGGGTTGCTGTGCCCACTTATTTACATTGATTTCTCGTGTGCACCTGTGTTTTATGTTTGTTCTTTGCTTGCACCACAGTTCAACGATGTCGTGTTGGAGGTATACATGTATTCTATTATGATGTATACTATTCCAGGGTTGCTGTGCCCACTTATTTACATTGATTTCTCGTGTGCACCTGTGTTTTATGTT